>RWGZ01001739.1:0-10997 GCA_009725065.1 Utricularia reniformis | reverse complement strand
AAGTGGAATGATTCACGTGTGCGTGTACGGTGTGACTAAGAAGTGAAAAGATAATGCGTAGTGTGTGTGAAGTTTCCTTTAATAGATTGTGACCGCTTTACAGATTTTGTAGGTGACGCAGACGAGATGTGATCGGGATAGAGGAAGGAGGTCGTCGGTTGTCCGGTGATAGAGTCCGGTCCCTTTGGAGAATACTTTAAATTATGCTGTCGTACTTTCATGTCTCGAAGCATGTTTTAAATTTGCATTCGAATGTTTTCGTTTTAATCATCATGTTTTAACAAAACAACTAGGCCCAAATTAGGGTCGTTACACTTTCTCTCCGAGGAAATGGAACGGCTTCCACCAAGGGAGCGACCCTCGCTAGCTTGTCATGGAGGAATAATGCTCGGTACATGGCCTACTATCAAACAATAGGGCTTGTTGAAATATTTCTATAGTATGTATGTGTAGACAATTATGTTGCGGACATTCAGATTCCTCATATTTAAAATAATTTTGACCCATGTATCCAATTTGTCGAGTTTGAGATTGATCGACTACACGACGGGTGGTACATTGCATTTCTAATCTATCTTAAGTTGTTTAATATCCATCCTCATCATACTAAATGCAATGAACCTCACTCCTATCATACCAGTCCGCTAGTCGATTGATCTAGTGTCGTAAAAAAGGATATGAAAAATTTGGAATATTGTAAAAAAGAGTTGGATTTTATTTTAATAAGATTGAATAGTGACGTCTATACATAATTCTCGTGTAAATTGGAAATATGTCAAGTCTATGGCATCTCTTCTCCTCTCATATTCCTCATCTTATACATTCATTCTCTCACCACCGCCGTAACTCAATACGGATCTTCCAATCCAAAGAAACACTTGCCAACATATTTAGTCAATAGCAATAAACGAACTTTTAATTACATACATCCGTTCGGAAAGTCATCCTCTGTATGACGTTATCAATACATCACTAATTCAACTTACGCATATCTCAATAAATCCATCAGCAAATATGAATGCCCCATATATGAAACGTCACACACTACAATAATGCTTGCATCATTTTCTTGCGCTTTCTTCGAAATATCTAACATCTCAAATAAAAACTCTAGAGGGAGCTTCCTTTTGTGTTCATGTGTGCAGCTTACTGTTTTTGCTAGATATAATAATACTCACATTATTCCTTTGCACACTTTTCGAAGAATTTCGTTGCGTTGTATGATACCAAGACCTTAGGAATCCAAAAGTGTCAAACAATATAATCCATAGGATGTCTATCATATCATGTTCATGATCTTATTCCCAAACTCGGGATGCTTCTCCAACTTATATACATTCAATGTCTCATTTCAATACTAGAATGCAAAATTTCTTATTGTCTACAACCCATAAGAAAAGCACATTATAATATCGATCCTCAAGTGTCGATAGGCAATTAATTATTAACAATGATTTTGTTGTCACCATAGATACTTAGAGCAATAATGGCCAAACTTCTAATTACACTTGCAATATTTACCATAGATACTCAGAGCAATATTCATCCAACTTCAAATTTCACTTGTAATATTTGTCACATCATCGCCTTATGGCCAGACATTGACCGACATGGTAATTAGCATATTCCCCGGTGCAAACTTCTTCCTTGAATGCACTAAGCTTGACACAAGATAAACAACAAAGATATATATGGTATACTAACCGTTTCTTTTTGCTAATTCTAATATTTATAAGCAAATTTGGTTGCCAATTACACGATTCCACAGATTGACCTTCGTGTTCGGGTAATCCCATTAGTAAATACATCCATAATGATGACAGACACTTGATAATAAACCATTATTATAGCCCTTGATACTTTAGACAATAGGTACATTCGCACAAGTATTATCTTTCCTCTCAATACACTTAATTGTGTAAGTTATCAATCTTGAAAGCCCATTATTCTTAATACAATACATAGACTTAGAATGAATCATTTCATTAAACATTTTTGTTTAGGGATCCGTAGAAAGATAAACTTTTATATGCTGACTTGGGGATAGATTGGTTAGCAATATCAATAGGAATAGATAAATTAATTCATCGAACAGAAAAACATGACTTTTCAATAATCCATAATATGTGTGAAGAATTCTAATAACAATGAGTTTCGCTCCCTTCAATAAGCTCTCATTCTCCGAAATGGAATAAACTCTAGATTCATTGTATTCGTCCACTCATGATTACTGGTTCAACTGATTACGATCATATCATCCTCATATCAATTCAAAACTACTGTAATGTGATCATATTCTTTCATATTGACAAAATGTTTTTACTTGCATGTCCCCAGTGTTGACGGAGTTGGATTGACGAGTATCATAGGGGTCCACAATCTTCAACTTGAGCATAAGAAATCATGCTCATAACAACGTACAAAGCATATTAATTTTATAATGTAAAAACTTTTAAATCCGAGTCCCAATATTAGGGTATTTAACATTGGTCTTCGTCCTCTCAGTCCCCCACACTTGTATAGTACCAAGAGTGATACCGTAAATGTGACAAAATTAGACAATCATTCTCTACAACGTTTCCTTGAAAAGAATTATATAATGCGTCTCTTCTTGTCAGTAGATGGTTCTGTATATACAATCACTTTCATAAGATCTTAGTTCTTCTATTTGAATAGGACAAAAGCCGGTAAATCGAAATTCGACATTTTGGAATTTTCTACTAACATACTTATTGGCCAGTGTTTTATGTCATTGTTGCCAACTAAGGCAACACTTATGCATTCTTTGAATGCGCAAAATATAAACCCAAAGGTTTCCGAGGGGAAAGTGGAGACATAAACTAATCAATCCTTCAAACTTTCAAAAACCAATCGACTCTCCTTATTCCATTCTAAAAAGTTTACCTTTTCACAATGTACAAAGGAGTATCAAACTTTCCTCGATTGATAATTTATCAATTTATGTTCCTCTTACAAATATCATAGGACAAAGGAGATTTCATGCATTCACATAGAACGCACATCTAGGAGGGTTCCACTTCATTCGATACATCCTTAGTATACTGAATCATTTGTCCAAACATTGGATGTGATTATTTCCTTGTAGGTTCTTTAAATACAGACTTCATCGGTTGTTGGTACGTGGCACCAGCTTTCTTCAAAACAAAAGGCATAATTGGGAAATTTTAAACCAACCGACTTAACATATATGTCAATGGCAGCAGTAGATAGGATCCTCTGACCTTACTTCAATCAACTAAGTGAAATCGATGCAAACTCTCTAGCTAATGTTCCAACTTTGGGATCACCAATAGGTCCGTAACCGATTATGTGTATTTCATAGGCTCGACGAGTCCTGCTTGCAACAAACATTTCACATCTTCATCAATTATCTTTTCATTTTCACGGGAGAATTTCCGTTTGTTTTAAGGAATTCCTTTTCACTATTTAAAAATATCTGAATACCATAGGTTCCATCTTTATATCATTTTCCTTATTTTTTCAGAACAAACCACATCGTCTAAATCAAGTTGTTCTTTCTTATAAGAATTTCACTATACGAATGGACATCTTCACACTAGAGACATTCTTACCGCTTTAGAACTTGTTATAACTAGAGCATGTCAACTCCTGATTTCCCTTCATCTTTTATATTTTTGAGAAGACATCAAAGTTCATCATCAATATGAGGTAGAGATACGATTGCTCCAATTATATTAAAGGCACTTCTTCCAAAGATAGCATTATGTAGGAGGATATCAAGATTCAGCACTATGAATTCGACCAATAAAGTCATCCATCTTTGCTTATTTACCTAAGGGGCTTGGAGAAAAATAGATAATTCATGAGCAACAACTTTATTATTAAAACTTCGACCAACTTTGTATGTATTGACCAAAAATGTGCTTAATAGAACACTCGAAAAACATATGCTACAAGGCAGAAAAAGGTATACGTTTTCCATAAGCGTATATTTCCAAACGTTAAACCAATAATATTGTATATTGATTAAGAAAGCAGGTTCCATAACCGTATATTTCCGGACGAATACCATTCAGTGCGATCAATAAAATAACACATATGTGATATTTCTTTCGTTATCAACAATTAGACTCTGATAATCATAGTTTGATAGCGGTTGATACTTCTGAATACCCAACAACCATAATTCTCAAATTTCGTTAAATAATTCAAGTATAAAACCTTGATTGATATCTTCATAGAGGTATTTGAAAAAATCAATCATCATTGGCAGACATGATTATCCAATCGTTAATAACCAATTGTTGAACGTCATTCAAGAAGAAAACTATTCAAGAGGATAGTGAATTAAATAGAATAGATTAACCATTCATGATAGATTAAGAAAATTCCAAATGAATATCATTTCCAATGATTAAGAAAAACGATTAGATGCCCTCTTCACGATATGCTCATTGTTATCAATACTTTGACCCTAGAGTGGAGTTAATTCCAGTTAATTTAGACTAATAATACTCTTTAACTTCTCAACATGCAATTGGGAGCACCGAACAATTAAGACATGTAAAATTTCTCAAACAACAAGGAAATTTCGGTGACCTGACTACTTCACGAAATGCTTGGATGTTTTTAAATGATAGGTAAAAGACTCGGATAGTTCGTATAACCATTAAGGAAGTCTTGATTACTGAATAGGAATACCGACACATAAATATACACTTCAAATGATTAGAAGACAAGACTGTCATCGAGATCGTCATCCAAGAATGAGATTGTACATCAAAATTTCATGTTGTTACTCTAGTGAAATTTGACGCGTCCACGGTTATTCGTTGATAACTATCTTGTCATGTTAACCATTTCTTCAATGTCCATATTTGTAGTTTCTTCTCTTACCACGATAATTACTTGTTTAGTGACGAATGCTTTCTCTTCCACACTAGCTTCCTTTTTTGGCATAATAATATCTCGATGGCGTATGAGTTCCCAAAAGGCGTACGCTTCCACATTTATTTAACAATGTTTAGATTCTCTATTCAATATTCTTGGACATGCATTGCATCTATACCAATATATATTTCATGAAGTTGCTTTAAACTCTGTTAGTCTTAGATTCTCGAAACATAAACCACCAAAGTCATCGATATAACATATGAGACATATACGAAAGCTACATAGCTTCTTGATGGGTGTCTATAGAGAGTATTAATATTTCACAATCTCGTATTATTTTAATCGATACCAGAAAACTCTTCTAACCACTCAAAATCGGAAAATTCCGCATCATTAATTTAGCGCTTTCATACATTCTCTGATCTCGAACAAATTGGGTGCATACTGAGGTGAGCTCCTCCATAATCGTGACCTCTTGCCTCAGGTCATAGTAAATAGGTCTTAAGGAGAGTCACCGGCTTCTCTAGTTGAATAATCTAACTGACCTTCTCAGCCTCGGCTTCTGACATTCCTTCCCCATACAAATCAATTCATCCAGCCCAGCAAACTTCACTAGGCCCTCACATCATACATCAATTCTCGACAAAATACTTGGGACTAATGAGTCCCTAGTGTAAGTGCTTGTAATAGGAGGGATATCTAAGTATCCTTGTTTCTTATGTTCCATCATGGAAAAAACCTGCTCGTAACTGATTGTAGGAAAAGTCTGCATATTGACTTGGGTAGCTATACATTCTCATCGATCACACGATTTGCATTAATGTTATGTGACTCATAAGTATGAATCTCCATGACTCAATGATCACGCAGTCCATCTCTTCTCGAATGTACTGTGTACACCTTAGGACAAGCTCTTCTATATTCTCTTTAACATCTTTCTTTTCTACACACTTTACTTCGTATATCATCGCTGTCAAAACAGAGTATAAAACTTGTCGTAATCCTTCAAACATTCCTAATATATTCCTCTATGCGAGAAATGGATCCAATCAGTGAAATCGGATCGAAAGTCGGATCATGATCATATTATCGCTATTCACTAGTGAGATAATGATGATGTCATAAGACGACACCACAACATACCCAACTTATTATTTCCTTTGCAACCATGCATGCCCTCATGTTATTTTGCAACCATGCATGCACTCGGGTGGCATTGCAAACTCCCACGCAACAACTCTCATGCACTCACGTAGCCTCTTATCTTTTTTATGCAGCCAACAAGTCGCATGGACTTGGCACTACCAACTTCCCACGGCTAACACTCTCTTCAACCATTCCATGTAGTCAGCCTCTTGCTTTAATTACCTGACTTTGAACTTTGCCATGCACATACATACAATCAAGCAACACGTGAGGAACTTTTCTCTCATGCAACTATGCATCAACACGTGAGGTATTTTAATCAACTATGCAAGGATCACGTGGCTCGCAAGTACCATGCAACTATAGCCACATGCACTCGTCACCTTTCTCTTCCTACATGATCATTTTCCATAGCCATGCATATCAGCCCATGCATCAACTACCATTCCATGCCAGGTTAACGTGCCTTGCAAATGCCACACGACTTTCTCAAAACGGGTTATGAAACTAGACAACCTCTGTGATGAATCAAAGCGATTATAGATATAAAATAGACTTAAATTGTGCATTAAAAGGCGAAATGACTTAATATAATTGATCCATGAACTTCTGATGTGATCCAATGGAAACATTGGTAACTGACTAAGTCATGTAGCTGCATCACTAAAGTTCCTCAGACTTACATGGATATCCGAATTCGATGTATGATGAGGATAAGTTAATCCTCGATATTGTGGAAATCCTTAGGTATTTCAATATACTATGATCTTCATGTAAAGCATAATTACCCTTGCAATATGTTTGCCATATACCCATATTCTTTAATAACCGAGGTCCAGATTGACCGCCAATGTATCCATTCATGCATCATTCTGCTCCATGTTATCATTAATGCTTCGCAATATGTTGTAAACTAAAAGTTTATTTTCTCCTTATATGACAAATGAGGCTCGAGGGCTTTGGATTGAGTCAACCTCTTCATCTGCAACATGTTTTTAGACAACATCTCCCTAGGACCTTCTTCGCAACTCTAATTTTCTATAGAACATAAGGCGTTTGTCTAATTCTCTTTTGCATATCGTCTATTTATACTCCGTGCAACTTGCTTTTACTCATGATTCCTTATTCGCTTTGGATATCTGCGATGATCAACTTTTCTTAGTAATCTATGTAATCTCTTTCTTTCTTATAAAAGTTTACTGCACACATTTTCTCCCCTCTATTGTGCAATCCTTGAAATCCACCGCTTTCGAAACAGAATCTTTTCAATCATTCCAAAATATGGCTCCTTTTCGAGAAATGGATCAAAATAGTGAAATGTAACTGAAATTCAACATGGAATGTATGACACCATCACATCACCACGTAGTTGCAAACATGCAATGCAATATGAGTGGCCATGCACTTTCTGTAGTGCTGAAATTCTACTTTCCCAGAATATTCACATCATACGATAATCTATCAATGCACTCATATAATCTTTCTTCAATCGACATACCATGGCACACATTGAGGCAATGTGTTCATAATAGGTTCCATCTGGATGAAATCTAACTCCGTGGGGATGGTTTGATGCTCCCATTTTCAAGGATTCTTCCGATGGCACTAATTGAGTCTTCGAAAAAATATCATTTCTCTCACCTTCTATCGCATGAGGGTTACACTCCTTCACATTTTCTTCATCTACATCATTCTCATATTAAGAATCCCCGGATCATCAAAATATATAACAAGATTCAATCTCAACACAAGGGGTCTCAATCCACAGACGACGCCAAATTGATTTGGTCTAAAAAAATGTTATGGTATATTTTTTTATCAGTCATTTTCTGTTATCTTGATTTAATTAATGTGGAGACCCGAGCGATGTACGAGATTGGCCCACAATGTGTGAGCTTACATCCTCGGTAGAGCGAAGCTCTACCTTCTTTTTCACAATGATAAATCAACGAATACAAGTACAATCAAGAGGTATTATGAATACGAATGAACACGGTTCGATAAACAATCAATTTCAGACAAATAACTTTGTAATTACAAAAACCCGCGAGTCAAGGACCAAGTGACAAAATCTCGCAAGTTAGGGCTGAAACCGAGTCCAGGTAACAAAATCTCGTGAGTTCTGGTCCAGATGACAAAATCTCGCAAATCAGGGTTCTAGGTGATGAATTCTCATGAGTCAGGCTGAAACTAAGTTCAAGTGACAAAATATCGCGAGTCCAGGGTCCATATCACAAAATCTGGCGAGTTAGTGCTGGAACTCAGTCCAGGTGACAAAATCTCGCGAGCCCGAGAATCATGTGAAGAAATTTCGCGAATTGGTTAGGTGGGTATAATGTTTTAGTGAGTTGCAGTTTTAGTGTTGTTTTATTATAGTATGTAAATTTTAATGTATGCAGGATTTAAGTAATACATAATCGAGTAATCCTAGTGGTTGATCACCAAAGAGTAGAATGGATAGACTTGAGATCCAATCTGATTATAAGGATCATGACAGGGGACTATGTAGGGATGAAATGATAGTGATAATAAATATGATGGCAACATCTATAAATCGTATGACAAACTTGGCAGAAAGTTTAGCACATATTCGATTTTCTAAGTAAAATATAGTTCCTCAAACAGTCACACCAATTATACCCGAACCACAAAGAAGAGAGAATGATTATTGATTATCATGAGCCACTTAAAAGAGTTGGTATTCATACGTTCAGTGTAGGAGAACAAGATGACGGAGAAGCATGGTTGTTAATGTTGGTTGAGAAATTCAGTTAGTCAAGGCTCCGGAACATTTGAAAGCAAGTTTTGTGGGACATTGGCTTGATGGAAATGCAACTAGATGGTGGAAGAATGCAAGTTTTTCATGTTCAACAAATTTCCGACATGCCTGAGACAAATAAAAATGGATGTATTCGATAATTGGTTTAATGGATACATACAATGATGCAGTACTTGGATGAATTCAGATAATTTAGTATACATGCACCAAATATAATGCTTAAGGAAGGACAAAAGAGTAACAAGTTCAAATCTCGTTTGAATGGAAAGATTATATATATGTTAATCACACTTAAACATAAGTTATATATGATAACCAAGAGAAACAAATATCATATTCCATGGATTGATGATTTATTTGATAAGTTGTTGGAAGAAAAAGAATTTACAAATTTACACTTGAAATTAGAATATCATCAGTTGAGGGTGTGAGACGAAGACATATAAAAAAATATTCAACACAATATATGACCAATATGAATGTTTAGTGGTACCTTTTTGTCTTATGAATGCTCAAGCGATTTATCAAGATTTGATGCATCGTTGTTTTAAAAATTTCCTAGATAACTATGTGGTAGATTTCATTTATGATATACTCGTTATTTCTCCGGATGAAGAGCCTCATGCATTTTATTTGAGAATATATTGAAACTATGAGGTAGCTCAAGCTTTATGAAAAATTTAGTAAGTGTCAATTCTGAAAATCAATTCTTCTTGGGTCATATAGTATCTGCTGAAGGTATTAGGGTGATCCTTGAAAAAGTTTGAACAATAGTTAAATGGGCCTCTTTAAACAGTTAAAGAAGCAAGAATTTTTTTGGGATTAACCAGATATTGTTTAATCATAAAACAATAGTTTAAAGATGAATTTTATAATTAGGTTCAATGGAAACATACAATGATGCAGTACTTGAATAAATTCTTAGAATTAAGTAGACATCCACCAAATATCATGCTTGTTAAATAAAAATGGAAGAATTCGATAATTTGGTTAATGGATACGTTAAGTGATGCAATACTTGGATAAATTCAGATAATTGAATAGACATGCACCAAATATCATGCTTAAGGAAGAACAAAAGATTAACAAGTTCAAATATGGTATTAATGTCACACATAAACATTCTACATTTAAAAGATCTAGCACATCACCATGATGAACCCAAGTATTATATGTATTAAAGAAGGATGGAAGTTTTTATTTGATGATTTATTTGATAAACAAGTATCATATTTCAAGGATTGATGATTTATTTGTAAAGTTGGAGGGAGAAAAAGTTTTTACAAATTAAAACTTGAAATCATGATATCACCAGTTGAGGGTGCGAGACGAAAACATATCAAAAAACATTCTGCACAAGGTATGAATGTTTAGTGGTACCTTTCGGTGTTATGTATGCTAAGCGATTTTTCAAGATTTGATGCATCGATGTTTTAATGATTTACTAGATTACTATGTGGTAGATTTCATTGATAATATACTCGTTAATTCTCTTGATGACGAGAATTATGCTATTTATTTGAAAAAAATATTGGAAACTATGAGGGAGCTCAAGCTTTATGCAAAATTTAGTAAGTGTTTTTCTTAAAATCAATTCTTCTTGTGTTATGTAGTATCTGAAGGTATTGTTGTGAAACTTGACAAAGTTTGAACAATAGTTATATAGACAATTCTTAAAAAAAGTTTAAGAAGTAAGAAGTTTTTTGAGATTAGCTAGATATTGTTTAATCATAAAACAATAGTTTAAAGATGAATTGATAATTTCGTTCAATGGAAACATACAATGATGCAGTACTTGGATAAATTCCGTGAATTGGGTATGTTCTAGTCTAAAAATATTTCTGGTATTTATTTTCAGATCAGTCAATTTCTTTAATTATTCGAAATTCAATTGTTATGGGGATACAAACGATATACGAGGTTGAGCCCACAATGTGTGAACTTACGTCATTGGGAGAGGAAAGCTCTTCCTTGGTTTTCACTATAATAATCAAGAAATATAATTTCAATCGAGAGACATTAGTAATCTGGGTGAAAACGGAACGAAAAACGATCAAATACACCTTGTTGTGCCGTAACTGTAAAAAACTAACAAGTCAGTAGAGAAACTAACGAGTCAGTGCAGAAACTAATGAGTCCGTACACAAACTAACGAGTCAATGCAGAAAGTAATGAGTCAGTGTAGAAACTAACGAGT
>RWGZ01001738.1:20564-34329 GCA_009725065.1 Utricularia reniformis | reverse complement strand
TGCTGTACATTTTTGAAGTGTAGACAGAGAAGAACGACCAATAGCGTTAACTCTTTCTTGAAAATAATGATCAACTTCTCGAACACTTTCAACTATACGCTCAAACAAAGAGTGAGATATTCTAAAACGTCGTCGAAATTGTTCGGCTGTGTAGATTAGGTTACTTAAGAAATAATAAGCCATTGAGCATGCCCAATCTTGCGCTCACGCTCCACAATTTGACTTTTCCCCGCTCTTCGGCTCCTATGATGTGATTCCTCATATGGTTCTTCCTCCATGACATACTCAATTGCCGGCATTAGGAAATCCGATATGTTGCCCATTTCCTTGAAATCATGTAGATTAACATGAATATCTCTACTATTCATACTTGAGCTTGAATAATATTAAGGTAATAAGAGATAATAGTTTCATAGCAATCATTTACCTCTTAAATAATGGTAACAAAGATGAGTATATTTGAATTTTCATAGTCTTGGTAGGTGAGAATTGTAGATTGGTAGGTGGGTGTTAGGTGAGTAGTTGTGTTATGAATGTTATGATGTAATACACAAACAGAATCACAACTATGTCTCTTCAATCTAGCCAAAAACCTCTTTCGGTGTGGTGAAAAGACATGTAAATCATTCTCCTATAACATGTAGCTGCATCTAATCACTAGTCAACACATAAGAATGATTCAGAATGACTTTAAACAAGCTATTCAACTAGCTATAGTGATATTACATAGAATGAGCATTTAATGATTAAATAAAATCACAATCCATATCAGAATAAGACATCAGAACCTACAATCCATAAGATATGAGAGGACATAATGATTAAATAAAATCACAATCCATATAATATACAAATATAATCATATTATCTTATAGAAAGTATTAGTGATTAAATAAAAACATAATTCATTAACATCATCTAAGGTTCAAATACAAATTATAAATAACGAAGCATAATGAAGAGTTATTATTAAATCTATTCATTATCATCACTAATGTTTATGGTTGGCTGAGTATTACCGGAGGGAGGTCTTGTGTCATATGTGGAGAAGACTTGTACACAAGCTTTATTGTACAAGCGAGTCTACATATGATTCAATTTGTTTATGTCAATTTCAATTAATTTTTTCAATTTCAACTAATTACCGTTGCCATCCTACGTAATATAAGAAATAATGGGCCGACCTGGCCCATTGAGCTTTAGCCTCCAAGTTATTTCAAATTTGAATTGAATGAATATCTTTGTACTTTTCCAACGGTCAGAAACTTGAAACCAACGGCCTTTTCATCCTGTCTCTTCTTGTTATTCTGAAGTCTAATGAATTTATCGTCAATGGCTTCCGCCAGCGCTGACATCGACAAGTTTTCAACCCCCGCAAAGAATCGCCAACCACAGCAAGCTTCAATTTCTAAAGTTAGAGTAGTCGTCAGACCCCGGCCATTTCTCCCTCAAGAAATTTCTTCAACAAACGGAAGTCCTCCATTCTGCTGTGTTTCTGTACAAGAATCCCGATCTCCTTCTGATGAAGTTGCAATTATTCTTAAAGATCATGATACCAGGTAAACATTCCGATTCCAATTACTTCTCTCCTATTTGGTTCTTTCTCTGAAGATGAATTGATTTTTCTACGCTGCAGACGTAGTGAATCCTTCAAATTGGATGCTTATTTCGGTCAGGGAGACAACAGTGTAAGCCGAATATTTGAAGAAGAATTACTGCCGTTGATTACTGGAATCTTTAATGGTTATAATGCTACTGTATTTGCTTATGGTGCTACTGGTAGTGGAAAAACTTACACTATGCAGGTTAGCCTCTTTGAGATAAAATATAAGAATGCCTATCACCTGTTTGTGAAATTGTTTTGCTGATTTTTCTCCACAGGGGAGTGAAACGTTACCGGGATTAATGCCGATTTCAGTTTCTGAAATATTATCAATCTGTTTAAGTACACGAAGAAGCATTTCTGTATCTTACTATGAAATATATTTGGAAAGGTGTTATGATCTATTAGAGCCAAAGGAGAAGGAAATCTTCATATTGAATGATAAGGAAGGGAAGATTCATCTCAAAGGATTAGCAGAAATTGAAGTGGATTCTATAGAAAAGTTTAATGAAATATTTTATGGAGCTTTTCAAAGAAGAAAAGTAGCTCATACATGTTTAAATGATGAATCAAGCAGAAGCCATGGTGTTCTTGTTATCACTGTTACTGATTCTAGCAAGACTGTAATTGGGAAGCTTAATCTTATAGACTTAGCAGGTAATGAAGACAACAGAAGGAGTAACAACGATGGGATTCGTCTTCGAGAAAGTGCGAAGATAAATCAGTCTTTATTAGTACTTTCAAATGTGATCCATGCTCTTAATAATTCTCAGCCAAGGGTACCTTACAGAGAGAGCAAATTAACACGAATACTACAAGATTCTCTTGGTGGAACAAGCCGTGCTCTTATGATCGTCTGTTTGGTAATGTTGGAAGCAATGTATGACCCCATATTCTTTCGGTTAATCTTCGTTTGAAATTTGGTTTTTGGTTTCAGAATCCTGGTAGGTACCAAGAATGTGTGCATACACTTAACTTAGCATCAAGGTCACGATGTGTTACGAACATTTTGGAGTCGGCGAATAAAGGTTCAAGCTTGAATGTTAAAGTGGACATGGAGGCAAAGCTTATTGCTTGGCTGGAATCAAAAGGGAAACTGAGAAGTGCTCTAAGGAATGTTACGACACCTGGAAGAGAACATGCCCCTTCAAAATCGAAACAAGGGTAAGAATTTATGACTTTAGATGAATCTTATAGTGCGTTTTAAAGCATTTGTTTTTGAATTTTTATAACCAGGAGCTTGTCCGAAGCTAAGAGAAATCTGTTTAAAGAAGTAGATTACTTGGAACAAATCCCAAATGTAAGCAAGTTCCATTTTTTATTCCTGAGAAAGAACATCTAAAATTCATATTTTTACTTGCACAGAATGAGAACTATGTTGCTACATTGACAAATGAAGAAGAATCCTTACTCTTTCCAGGTATCAATCCACCCAATGAATCTTTGTTCCGTTTTTGAAATGAGAAGTCACTCAAAAACGAAGCATTTTTTGTTTTTCTTAGGTGAGCAATTCATCAGCTGTTCATCAACAAACAAGAAGGTAACTGAAAAGGTCATCAGTCCACAGAGGAAGGCTTTTTCTCCTATTGACTCCAACGTTGAGAAATCATCCAGTTTCGATGCTACGCCACTCCATAAGTTTACATCTTCAAGTTGTAGATTGAAGGTNATAAATAACGAAGCATAATGAAGAGTTATTATTAAATCTATTCATTATCATCACTAATGTTTATGGTTGGCTGAGTATTACCGGAGGGAGGTCTTGTGTCATATGTGGAGAAGACTTGTACACAAGCTTTATTGTACAAGCGAGTCTACATATGATTCAATTTGTTTATGTCAATTTCAATTAATTTTTTCAATTTCAACTAATTACCGTTGCCATCCTACGTAATATAAGAAATAATGGGCCGACCTGGCCCATTGAGCTTTAGCCTCCAAGTTATTTCAAATTTGAATTGAATGAATATCTTTGTACTTTTCCAACGGTCAGAAACTTGAAACCAACGGCCTTTTCATCCTGTCTCTTCTTGTTATTCTGAAGTCTAATGAATTTATCGTCAATGGCTTCCGCCAGCGCTGACATCGACAAGTTTTCAACCCCCGCAAAGAATCGCCAACCACAGCAAGCTTCAATTTCTAAAGTTAGAGTAGTCGTCAGACCCCGGCCATTTCTCCCTCAAGAAATTTCTTCAACAAACGGAAGTCCTCCATTCTGCTGTGTTTCTGTACAAGAATCCCGATCTCCTTCTGATGAAGTTGCAATTATTCTTAAAGATCATGATACCAGGTAAACATTCCGATTCCAATTACTTCTCTCCTATTTGGTTCTTTCTCTGAAGATGAATTGATTTTTCTACGCTGCAGACGTAGTGAATCCTTCAAATTGGATGCTTATTTCGGTCAGGGAGACAACAGTGTAAGCCGAATATTTGAAGAAGAATTACTGCCGTTGATTACTGGAATCTTTAATGGTTATAATGCTACTGTATTTGCTTATGGTGCTACTGGTAGTGGAAAAACTTACACTATGCAGGTTAGCCTCTTTGAGATAAAATATAAGAATGCCTATCACCTGTTTGTGAAATTGTTTTGCTGATTTTTCTCCACAGGGGAGTGAAACGTTACCGGGATTAATGCCGATTTCAGTTTCTGAAATATTATCAATCTGTTTAAGTACACGAAGAAGCATTTCTGTATCTTACTATGAAATATATTTGGAAAGGTGTTATGATCTATTAGAGCCAAAGGAGAAGGAAATCTTCATATTGAATGATAAGGAAGGGAAGATTCATCTCAAAGGATTAGCAGAAATTGAAGTGGATTCTATAGAAAAGTTTAATGAAATATTTTATGGAGCTTTTCAAAGAAGAAAAGTAGCTCATACATGTTTAAATGATGAATCAAGCAGAAGCCATGGTGTTCTTGTTATCACTGTTACTGATTCTAGCAAGACTGTAATTGGGAAGCTTAATCTTATAGACTTAGCAGGTAATGAAGACAACAGAAGGAGTAACAACGATGGGATTCGTCTTCGAGAAAGTGCGAAGATAAATCAGTCTTTATTAGTACTTTCAAATGTGATCCATGCTCTTAATAATTCTCAGCCAAGGGTACCTTACAGAGAGAGCAAATTAACACGAATACTACAAGATTCTCTTGGTGGAACAAGCCGTGCTCTTATGATCGTCTGTTTGGTAATGTTGGAAGCAATGTATGACCCCATATTCTTTCGGTTAATCTTCGTTTGAAATTTGGTTTTTGGTTTCAGAATCCTGGTAGGTACCAAGAATGTGTGCATACACTTAACTTAGCATCAAGGTCACGATGTGTTACGAACATTTTGGAGTCGGCGAATAAAGGTTCAAGCTTGAATGTTAAAGTGGACATGGAGGCAAAGCTTATTGCTTGGCTGGAATCAAAAGGGAAACTGAGAAGTGTTCTAAGGAATGTTAAGACACCTGGAAGAGAACATGCCCCTTCAAAATCGAAACAAGGGTAAGAATTAATGACTTTAGATGAATGTTATAGTGCGTTTTAAAGCATTTGTTTTTGAATTTTTATAACCAGGAGCTTGTCCGAAGCTAAGAGGAATCTGTTTAAAGAAGTAGATTACTTGGAACAAATCCCAAATGTAAGCAAGCTCCATTTTTTATTCCTGAGAAAGAACATCTAAAATTCATATTTTTACTTGCACAGAATGAGAACTATGTTGCTACATTGACAAATGAAGAAGAATCCTTACTCTTTCCAGGTATCAATCCACCCAATGAATCTTTGTTCCGTTTTTGAAATGAGAAGTCACTCAAAAACGAAGCATTTTTTGTTTTTCTTAGGTGAGCAATTCATCAGCTGTTCATCAACAAACAAGAAGGTAACTGAAAAGGTCATCAGTCCACAGAGGAAGGCTTTTTCTCCTATTGACTCCAACGTTGAGAAATCATCCAGTTTCGATGCTACGCCACTCCATAAGTTTACATCTTCAAGTTGTAGATTGAAGGTATGAATCATAAGTTCAATTTCCATTTTCTAGTAAATCTTAAGTTGGTGTTGAACAGAGCACGCTCATTAGTTTTTACTTGGAGTTCCTTAACACGGCTAGCAGAGAAGAGCTCATAGAGATAAAGGGAATTGGTCAGAAAATGGCAGAATACATAATTAACTTAAGGGAAACAAGCCCTCTTCTATCTGTAAGTTAACTTAATATGATCAAAAAATACTTTGAAAAACAGCTTACTTTCGTTCCCATTTTCTTTGAGCAATTTCAGCTAAATGATATTGAGAAGCTTGGCCTCTCCTCCAAGCAGGTAATTCTTATTTGATTTTACCTTCTGCTTTCAAGCTTAAGATTTACAAATTCCCATTTGCAGGTGCGCAACTTGTTCAGCAAAGCTGCTAGAGGAGAGCTGGAGAAGATAGAATTCTAATAACAGGGTTAGGTTAGTCAAGCAAATATGAATTGCTTTGTTTGTAATTCCACGGAAGTACTGATTTATGAAACGGTGGTTTTCATCACATGAAACGACACATTGTCTACAATAACAAGACACACAATAAACAGATCATGAACACCGATCGGCCAAGCAGAATTAACAGACGTCTTATTATAGTACTAGTTCTTTATTACATAACACATAGAACAAACAAGGGCAAACGGCTAGGGTTTAGGGTTGTAGTTTTAGGCTTCTTGGCCGTAGCGGCATGATCAATCAACACTTGCAAGGATTGCAGGTGCAGTTAGTACCGCACTTGCATCCTTCTCCAGAAGCGACGACTGAATCATCAAAATATCTGCAATTTCGTAACAGTAATTGTGAGAAATAAAACGATCGGAGTTCAGAAATAGAAACCGAATACTTACGTCATTTTAGGAGCAACGCCGAGAACGACGGTCTGATTGGAGGAGCCAGAGAATTCAGANCGAAATAGGAGTGAGATTACAATGAATTGATCCTTGTACATAGAATATGATAGCAATTTTGTTGAAGCTATGTAGAAATTTGGTTTCTTGATGTATTTGACCTCATTTTCTCAAATGAGTATATATATACTATCATTATATTACCATTCTCAAATGATAACTAATATATAGGGCAATGAATCTGATCCGGTTGTTACCCGGTTCCGAACCTACCAGCCAGACTATTGGCCCAAACCGGTTTGGATTGTTCCTTTCTAGTTTCCCTACTAATCCTAATTGTAGCACAAGCAAAAAACAAACTACCCTATAGGAATAATCTATAAAGTATGTGTAGTATATAATATCCAAGCTTTCGTTGTTGACCTCATAGTAGGGGTGAGACTCGATCGATTAACGGTTAAACCGTCAAAACTTTTGCGGTTAATCGGTTTTATAGCCCTTTTTTTATAACCGAAATCACATCGTTTAATCGTTTTATGAATTTATAACCGACCGAAGCCAATGGTTAATCGGTTACCGTTTAACCGATAATTTTTCAAAAATTTCCTACAAAGTTTGTTGCATAGTCAATCTATTTTTTTGAGATCTTAATTTACTACTTTTCAAATATGCCAATATATTGTAATTTTGTAATATATTGATTTTTCTATTTTTCAAAACAATCCAAAGTAGAGAAATTCTGAAGAACCAATATATTGTAATTTTCAAAATGAATACGTCTCTGTTGAGTCAAGTGAACAATAAAACAATATATAAACATAGAACTCGCACTGGATTTTCGAGAACGATTTAGCAATAATGGCGAATCAATTCCGAAATGCAATAAAATTCTCTTAAATTTATTCTTTCATTTTATTCACATATAGTAGGTATTCAAAGAAAAAGACATATTTCACTTTTTGTACCTAAAGGAGTGAAGACTCGGTTTTTAAGAAGAATTGAATCATAAGGAATTCGATAATCAAATGAATAATAAAAAAGATCAAGTATAAACACTAATATAATTCAAGAAATTTGAAAGAACCAATATATTTTAATTTTCAAAATAAACACTTATCATGATTAGAATATTGTGAAATACGAAACCTTAAATGTGAAAATCATGAAAACCATAACTCTTAAAGAATACCAAAGACATAAAATACTCACATTTAATCGATTAATCGGTTAACCAATATCAAAACCGATATTTATAAATAAAATCGATTACCGACCGTATAATCGTTTTAACCGATATGATAACGAACCGTAAAAACTGATTAACCATATAACCGACACCGTTTAACCGATTAAAATTGGTTCTTTTACCCGGTTCCGTAGTTTGGTGTCTCACCCCTATCTCAGAGTGGATAAGTTGAAAAAATGTCAGAGAATTATAATTTGAAATTTTTCTAAAGATAATTAAGGAAGTTAATCGTTCAAAAAACTAAATCATTCAATGTTGAATACAATATCAAAATGAACTCCTTCCAATTCAATTTTATTAAATCATTGATGGGTGAAATCCATAATACTTCATATAAGTGAAGTCCATAATACTTTATACTTAAATCAGTATAAAAAATTCCAAAGATTAGCCATTTAAAAAATAATCATATAAGTAGACATAATCCAATAAGTGTAGGAAATGTGACAATCTAAGTACTCATAAATTTTCATCATATTTAATAGTCAAGATTAACTAAGTCAAATGTTTAATAGTGTCAAGATTAACTAAGTCAACTGATCATAAAAGGAAGTGACCACATAAATAGGAGGAAACGTAAACTTCCTATGAGAATAGGGTATATCATAAGGTTTTATCAAAAACTACTACCATATAACAACATAAGTAAAATGAATCATTGTTAGGCAGAATCATTAAATACTATTCAATAAACTGAAATTAATGAATTATGTTAAAACAAATATTAACTCTCAATGTAATAAATATAAATAAGTGTTAGTCTTGTTTATTGTTATCCATATCATCATAGAAGTGACAAAAAATAACACGTCACCAAGTTAAGTGAGAATGGACATTCTGAATGGATCGTGTCATTAGACGAACTTGGGCAAAACTAAAGTAAATTTGCTTCCGTAATGGGTTGTACTTACAGCCCCACATAATGAATGTGACTATTTTAATAGGCTGGTTTGTACATAATGGGCATTACAAAAATAGCTCATGACCCTTTGGGCACAGTCCACGGATGATATGTCGAAGTCCATTATACATGTCCAACACGTGTCCACATGCAGAGTGACACGTGTGTGCGAGGAATTCAATGAGAGAGAAAATATATGAATCGCAACCAAAGTGAAATCAAGGACAAATTTGGAAAGTCTCTCTCACATATTGTGTTTATTTTTCACATAATTTTATATATTTAAGGTGTAATGATTTTGTTTTCGATTATAAATTAAATTGTTGTTGTTACAACATGAAGATATGTTGTTAAAACAAAGAATAATTTATTTATACATTGATTCATGTGGTTAAAGTATAATTTCAATGCTTATGACTTGAATTCATATAATTATGACTTGCATCTTAATTCCATATTTCGAAAATACTTTTTTGTAGATACAACATGGATTCATGATTCTAGCCTTTTATTCGTTTGTTTACACTTAGATTTACCGTATTGACAATGTGATTTGGTGTATGGTTATGATTTGATTCATTTTTCACATAGTTCCACATGTTAAAGGTGTGACGAGTTTGTTTTCGATTACAAATTGAATTGTTGCTGTTACAATATGAATATGTGTTGAGCATTTGGAATTTCCACTATAGAAAGTTGCAAAAATAGCACAAATGTGCGAAATAGTTTCAGAAAGTCGCAAAAATCATCTGAAAGTGCAAATTCTGACAATAGTTACGTATTACGGCAACGAGAAGCTCTAATACCACAACATTATGATTAAAATGTTGGAAATGCATAGTCCAACTCCAAAAAACATAGGAACATGGAATTATCTGATGTCGATGCAGTCATTAGGGTCAAAATAGTAATTTCCACTATTATAATATAATATTAAATTAGAGCATCTCTTGTATTAAACCTAATCTCATCAAAGTAACTATGTAAGAGGTGAGACAGCCACAAACATTTGAGTTTCCTTTTCGTCCATCAAAATCCCAAAACTCATATTTTTGAATTATAATGAATATTGGTTCAAAATGCATTCAAGAAGGCAAGATGTACTGGATGTATCCAACAAAAGAGACTACCTTCACTACATCAAGAGAGTTGATCTTAACGATCTCATAAAATATTACCGAAATTTTAAGATTTCGTTTAATACGAGAATACATGTGAAACTAATATATAGTCATTTTGGAATAATAAATCCACCTAAAAAATATTATCAACAATCCAGCTGAGCTGAAAGTATTAGCAAAAGAAGCCATAACTATGAAGAGACCTAATGCCATTTAGTGTACCCAAAAACCAGAAATTCTATATGAAGATTAATGAAATTAATTAACTAAAATCAATGAAAAATCTCTAGGAGCTAAACTGGATGCCATATGGAAAAGGTCATAACGTTGCTTATAATCAAACTGTATAATATATGGCACCTCATTATACTTCACCATATGATGTATTATCAATATTTTAAAAAATTAAATCAAACAAATTCATAACTTATGCCTTCATTTATATATATACAAATACACATTCTCATATTATATAATTAAAAAGAAAGTCACTTTAACAAAATTGAAACAAGAGGGAGTAAAAATTATAAGGCAAAAGGTAAGTCCCTCCAAAGCATGCCAGGGGCAAAACATCATGCGATGTGTGAAAACATGTCATCATCATTAACTCACACGTTACAAATACATTCAACTTTCATCAATTATGTTTCTAATTAATTTATGTTTCTTTTAAATAATAACCTTATAGCACCAACACTTTGATTTTGGTACGTAATACAAAACATTTGTACATTTACAATTTTTCATTTTTTGTTACTCGTTTGGAAAATTAACCAAATTTTTTTTCCAAACCTAACAAAAATTTGAATGCGACTTAATTCCATTGGCTAGATCAATTTTTTACGGTTCGGAAAAATCAAGAGTGTAGCTTCCAATTGTACTGATCCGATGATGTACTACTAAACTTTGGATCTATTACGTCCGAAACGGTTTAATCGATTCAATCACGAATTAGTCAGTACACCAAATTGGATCGAGCAATTAAACCACGAATTGATTATAAAACCGTCATGACTCTTCAAAATTGTAAAAAACTAGAAATACTAACAAAAGCCATAAAAATTGGTTGAACCCGTTTAATTTTAAAAAAAATATTAATTTGTATATTAACACAATACGGTAAAGTATAAATGGTGTAAAATATTTATTATAATTGCACTTGTTCAATATTTTAGTTTTAATTGGAATTGTTCATTAGCCTAACCTAAACACTACATAATCAATTGGAAAAAATAGTAGATTGTTATTCTATATAGATTAATAAAATAAAAGAATAAACATAGCGGATTAGCTAATCATATGAAATCCCAATATTTGGAGATTAGCCAAATTAGAGGTGTGCATGAAAATCCGGTGATCCGAAAAATCGAGGTAACCGAACTAATTTTTCGGTTATCCGAACCGCAAATTCTTGATCGGATCGGATGCGGTTTCGGATCGGATACGGTTTTCAAAATTCATATCCGATCCGATATTTATATTATATTATTTTTTCTAATTTTGTAAAGTTAAATGTTATATATGGTAATATACTTTTTCCATATTATAAATATTTGTTTTTTTCCATTAATATTAATTTTTTTATATTTTATTCTTATTTTTTAAAAATAACTGATATAGAAGAATATCAAGTAATCAATATCGGAATTGATTTTTGAAATTCATGTTTTAAGTAAGTTAGATAATTTTTCGGATATTTTATATTATCATTTAAAATGTATTTAACTTTACAATTGATTTTATTTTATAGGTTGTGATTAGGAATATCTAGAATAATGTTTATTTTTTGCAAATTCATGTACTTACAAGAAAAATATAATTCATTGTGAACATACATTTGTTTTAATTCATTTATTGTATTGAATTCACGTTCATGGATGTTTGAAAACTCTAAATATACATTTTTTTAGTTGTTTTATAATTTGTATATTTATCAAATAAGTAACATTTTTTTGGTGATTACTGATAATTTATTATAATCAATTATAATTTAAAAATAAATATTATGGTATTCGCAAATCGATCCGTAAACCGACCCGCAATCCGATCCACTATTGTGGATCGGTTTCAGATCATAATTTTTATGATATGTATACATCGGATCGAATAAGAAAAATGATGATCGGATCGGTTACCCGATCCACGCACACCCCTAAGCCAAATAGTATTTAAAAGATTATAAAAATGTCTTATGAAGTATTTGTTTCTTAGGTATGTCAGAAACTAAATTCCAATAATAATTTTCAAAGATTTATTCTTACGTCTTAATGATATAATTATTTTTATTAAAAAATAATAATATTGTTTTAATTTAATTTTAAAAAAATTGTCAAGCACACAGCTAATAATGTGTGAGGACAACCCATTTTGAATGACTTTGGACCATTCATTCTAATTAATAGCGGCAGCCTCTGCCTCACTCTGACTGTAGGGTGAGGTGTCAATTTAATTTAATTTTTACAATTCATATAAAAAAGTAAAAAAGTCCGAAAGAATTAAATCAATATTTGACCAGTTTTTTTAAATATTTTAATATTATATTGTACGACTTCAACTCCCAATATTTTGGAAATAATAATTTTTTTGTTATTTCTCTTACTAATTTCGATAACAAAATAAGTTAAATTGGACATGGAATGTTAAAAGAAGACATAGGTATTTGGTTGTTTCCTTGGTTTTATTAGTTCGACATTATTATATTTTTGAATGAGAAAATGGTATGTTTATTGTCCGAATTTTATGATTTTGATTTAGTTACAAATTTTAATTTGTCATTCTTAATTCTTATACTTTGATAATTTTGATAAATACAACCCCCAAAATTTCCAAATTTCACAAATTCAATTTCAATTTATCAAAATTATTCCTCAAAATTCGAGAATCAATATTGCTATACATATTAAATTTTGAAAATTAGATTGAACAAAATTTATAAAATATAAAGACTAATTTTGACTTCAAAAAACTTTGAAGACTAATTTAATTAAAATTAAAATATTTGGACTCAAATTTATCATATCATATAAACTTTGGTTCTTAAATGCCATTGACCCATTTTTGTAATATATATAAAGATTTAAAATATAAATACAATTGAAGGTCGGTAATCAATAAAATGGTGAGCTTGTTTTATATCTAAATAGAAATGATTTAGATTTAAATTGTTAATAAATAAAAAAAAATTGTCAAATCAAATGTTAATTAATATAAAATTAAATGAATTGCATAATTATTCGGAAGAATCTATAATTTTAGTGTTATTTTTACATGTGTACAATGTGACAGACACTGTTATTGTGCAATTTTACTCGTATAAGCAGTATCAATGGTATAATAGTTATGTATTTATAGAATGACTACATAATGTTGAGATTATTGTATATTTATTTTAAATTCTATAGATATAAGAATGTGAAAATATAATAAAATTATAAGATTGTTCTTATATAATTATATCATAGTTCTTAATTATATAAAATTTGACTAAATTCTTGTACACAATGTTTTTATGTCGGTGCGAAATTCGGTACCAATTCGAACCGGTACGGATAGTGTACCGACCGATACCAAATTTAATTATATATATATATTTTTTTAAAAAATTAATTATTTTTTTAGAATCGTACCAGAAAAAACACAAAATCCTACTCTAAAACTTGATAACATACGATATTAAATTTAATTATATTAATTATTTTTTAAAGTCGAATCCGAAAAGACACAGAATCTGGCCCAAAAACCCGAAATCGGATGGTACGGAAAAATAAATCGGTAATGTCCAGTCTTCAACGTAACGGCGACCGATATAAAAACATTGCTCCGACCACAATAATTTCCTTATCAATATTAAATTTATAATTTACAGCATATAATGAGTGTGCAATGTCTTCCATCATAAGCCTAGCAAAAGAGAAATTTGCCCCTTAGAAAATATACATTTTGCAATAATTTTTACAATGTGGGCCAACATAATAATAATGTTATTACTTTTGCAATAAAAAGCTAAGGAATTAAATTTATAGTGCAAATATAT
>RWGZ01001738.1:0-19780 GCA_009725065.1 Utricularia reniformis | reverse complement strand
TTACTTTTTTTATTATAATACACTCTTCAGATGAATTTGACTTTGACTCTAAAAACTTTATATAGTACCAAAGTATGTTCGGTCAAATCCTGAGTTATATTGATTGGGATTAGTCCAACTTAATGAACTTGACCAATTGGTAATACACATATTTGAATGCTCAAATTTAATTTATTAGATTGTTGAACTTGGAAAGAGTGTGCTAAAATATGAAATAATGTCTCACATTATAAGTGGAATAAATTTTAATTGGTTTATAAGAAAGATTACAGATTATAATAAATAATTTGTTCAAATATTTTATATAGTATATTTCTCATGTAAATAGATCCATTCATTTATATGAACATTTAAATATATATTTAAAACTATTAATATTAAAAAATATCATAATAATTCTATTTCTTTGAACTATAGCAATTTTGTCTTAATATTTGATTAAAAATGAAAAATGAAAAGCAATAATTGAAGAGATCACGAGATACCAAATTCAACTTCATTGATTGAGTGCCTGTCTTGTCATGTCATGTCCTTTCAATACAAAACAAAATGAGCTAATAATTCCACATTGTAAGGACATGGATTTCCACTAACTCAACCATATTTTATAACCGTTACCTATCATTCACATGATATCACACTTTATTAAATTAATATTAAAATAAAAGTATAGTTTTCCATTCTTTTGTCATTTTTGTTACAAACAATTAAAACTTCATTGAAAATGATATCTAAACGACTACAAATATTATCACTCATACTATCCATATGTTACTAATATATTACCAACATATTAATGATATATCGAAATATTGATAAAAATTGATATTTTTCAGTAGGATCGGTGTATTAATGGTGCACCCATCTTAGCATACATATATATATATAATTGATATGATTATAATAAATATATTCTTCATAATTGTTGTGGTTTAAAAACCGGGGTATCAACAGTCGACCGATTCGTTGCGAGACGAACTCGATTGTAATTTATTTAATATGTGAAGGACGATTACAAATCAAGTATAAAAGAGACAAGACAGTTTAGAATGGAAAACCTCAAAGCTGAGGAAAAAACTACTTGACTAACAGCTGGAAATGCCCTTAGTCGATTCAATAAACAATGTGCTAATCACAAAGACCATGTTTTTTCTTTAGACAACAAAGGGGAAGAAAGCTTATAAAAAATAAATCGATAGATGGCTAAGTAAAAGAGCTTGCAAGGAGAATCGGAAGAGAATCATTTTCTTCGCATCCCAAGTGTTCTTTTTATACCCCTACTGTGTTGCGTGAACAATAAGGTGTCGTTTTGTACTTGTCCTCTGCGGCTAGGTTGGCTCGTGCCAGGCGGAACAGCCGCCGAGCATGACTTCATAGGGCTACACGGCGCTAGGCCTTTTAGCGCTACTAGCCGGCTATCTCCAGACTAAGGGAGGCTCGTATGACTCCACCGGACCACGCCTCTGACAGGATTGTCGGAGGTTGTCGGCACATGTTGAGTAATGTTGATGACCCGAAGTAGAGCCTGTGAAGTGTAAACCGATCGGTCCTGGTGAGCAGGAAAAAGCTTAGCCCTACCGATCGGGACTGATAGACATGAACGGTGGTTGAGCCCGACTGGCCTGGCTGGGCCGTCCATTCACGTGAGTTGGATTTGGGCCTTCAAGTTCAGCTTATGTTACTTGGGCTGGTCTGACTAAGCTTGGCCCTAATCAGGTTCGAGGTACCGTGTTCCGGGGATCTCATCACTAACCCCTCGAACTCTATCGCCTCCATGGTGATGATGTGAGTTCGATTATCAGATTGAGAGTGTTTGAGGCAGGAATGTCTGATCGCAACAACGGAAAACTGTACCCGAACTGATCGTAACGGCGTCTTTGGGGACCGATCCTGCACATAGAAATTTCAAAGTGTGAATTTTCAAATTTGAAATTCGTAACGGTTATGGGTAAAAGCACAATTCTGGGCTCTATAGTAGCTAGCGTCTTTCCGTATTCCAAATAGGGGACAGACTATCAAACTGTAGTCGCCTGCAGTAATGACGTGTCGCCCTGTGATTGGGTAATACGCTGCTATAAAAGTTGGGATTTCTGCCCTGTGCAACCATCGTTGTAACTTTGCGAAAAACTCTCCGAACCCTAGAATTTTCTGGCAATTTCGCTCGACAATCTTCCAACTCCAGTTCTCTCCCAAAACTTAAGGTAACTATCCATGGCACCTCGTAGGGCTAGATATCCAGTTGTTTCTGACATAAACCTCGAAACATTTCGGGCCAAATTTTCAATCTCTGTCCATTATCCCATCTGGAGGGGGAAGGAAGACGTTCCCTGCTTCCTTCCCGTCGAGATGAATGTTCCGGCTAACGCCATACCCGTTAGCTATGCCTCACTGAGGTCCGGCCTGCGTTTTACCCTTCATCCTTTTGTCGCAGCCGTACTCCGAGAGATCCACTGCCCAACATTTTCTCTTTTTCAGGGCAGTTATGTCTATATAATTGCCATCATTTTCTACTGCTATAAGCAGGGGGTTGAACCAACCCTTAGACATTTTCTCAATTTGTTCCTGGTGGGATCCCGCAGGTGAAGGAGGTTGTTAGGAGATCGCAGGTTGTATTATCTAGCGACCCGAACGAAGGATTGTATTATCGTTGACAAGGAAGATTCCCTTCACGAATGAGAATCTTGCTATGTCTGGATAGACATCCTGAGTGAGGACCTGTTGAAGGTTACCTTCTTAACCTCCCATCCCGATATCGGGAAATTGGACCGAAACCAGTTCAATCCATCCCATCAGGATATTGTCAACACCTTGGCAATGCTTCCTCCTCCCGAAAGGCGTCTGAAACGAATAGACATACTTCGGGAGAAGAAGCTGATAGAGATCGGGGTAGCAGGCAGAACTGGCGTCCCTGCCCCGAAGGGCATCTTCTCTAGCTCCGACTCGTCGGGATCAGAAGAGTCGGGTATGACTTTGGATTCCTTTAGTTCATATCTCATGATCCTTATTATTTTTCTTTTGCAGTTTCCACCTATACAATGTCTGGAAACCGACTTGCTGCGGTGGCCGCTGCTGCAAAGGCCAAAAAGGACGCCCAGCTGCAAGCATCCAAGCCAAAGCCCAACATCGCTGCTGGGCCTTCACGATCCGCGGGGAGCTCAAGCACCAGCGACCTGAGCCCCGATCGATGGATGAGGTGGACGAGGTGATTTCTAAAAGAATTCACTCGTTAGGCCTTCCTGCTATGTACAGAATCGGGAATAACTCCCCTCTGAATCTTAACGTCGTGCGGTTGTTGCTGCAGAGGTCAATGCGGGTGTAAAACGTCCGCCCATCCTCCAGCTTAGGGGACAGAGTGTCGAAACCTCATGTCCCCGAGTCGACGAGCCCCTATCCTCGTCGAATCTCGAGGTTGCGGTCTGTCGTGAGTAGACCTACAGCCCCGATCCCGGTGAAAGGGATCACCATCGGGGAGAGATCGGCCCCGTCCTCGTCGAATCCCGAGTCTGTTCGGAAGGCTATCCAGGAGATTGTAGTCTCCGTTTCCAAAGCCCGGGGACCGAAAAGGGTCCCCTTTCATGGAAGGATGCCGCTCTTGAAGAATACCGGCTCTTGGGGAGAAAAAACCCGCCCGGTATTGACGGCGCGCTTCCTGGCCTGGTGCTAGCCTATCTTGAGTCCCAGGTTGTGGTAAGCTATCTTCAACTCTTGATGCCCGATCGGGTCTGTGCTCATACCAAAGTTGTTTCTTGCAGGCACATAGAAGGGCTCTGGACCTTGCTTCCGCCGTCCAGCTAAGCCGAAGCATCTCTTCGGCTTCTGAAGATCTGGAAAGCCGACTTGCCTTAGCTCAGCGGCAAGTCGAGATCAAGCAACAAAAGCTGGAATCGGTCCGGGCCGATCGGGACCGCTTGAATGGAGAGCTGCTTGGAGCGGGCACTGAGCTTTCGATAGCTGCCTCTAAGGCGAGAGAGGCCCAAGCAGCTGCGAACTCCACGACGGCCCGTGTTTTGGAACTGGAGCGTCAGATTCAGGAATTATCTGACTAGAGCAACATACTTCTCCTTCTGTCCGAGGAAGAGAAAGATGCCTTAAGGGAAGAAAAAAAGGCATTGAAGGAAGATTTGGTTAGAGTTCAAGGAGCAACTGAGGGTGCGGTTCAGGAAGCCCTTTTGGGTTTTTCCCGATCGCCCCTAATGTTTGCCTTAGCGGCAAACGTTTATGGACCGAGCGTCTCCTAGTATATGGATAACATGAAGGACCAAATGATCAGCAAATTTGGTCTGGATCCCGAAGATGAACGTTGGGAGACGATCAATCCTCTAACCAAAGATGGAAACTTCCGTGAGATCCCAGAGCTGGACGAACCTCCGCTAGAGAACGATCCCAACTATGCACTCTTTGACATGATGAAGAGATCGGTCAATGAAATAGTTGAAGAAAGGGGGAAAAGGTAGAGGATCTCAATGCATGGATTGCGGAGAAGTTTGGGGAAGCAGACAATGAAGAAGGACAAATAGACTAGGTCTTTAATTTTCTAGTCCCTTTCTTTCTGTATTTGCTTTGTAAACTCTGTTTTTTTCAATAAAATATTTTCGCTAAGTGTAAGCTCGGGGTTCAAGCTGAACCCGGACCGAAAAGTCCTCTCAACTTAACTTTGAGTCTTGCTGGGTTTAATAAGTTAGGGGATTCCAACTGCGCAAACAGACCATACTTGAATCCGTCCCTATAAAATATTATGACATTGGCGGCGTTGTCTTGGTTCTTTATAAGTCACATGACAAGCTTAGCCGAAGCCCCTGTTCTTAAGATAGTCCCACGGCGAGCTTCGGCTTGCGCTTGACTGGCTAACTCTGTCCTTGTTATCTCGTTCACGGCTTAAGCACAAGAAAGCAAGGGCTGCTTCTAGGTGGTGGGTGCATTCGAAGGGGAAATTGAGTTCGTAGTGAGTTCTGGGAGTTTTGCGATTCATCTAAGTACTCAGCAAGAGTAGAAGCAACTGACTCTTCAGAGCGGTCACACTACTTGGGAGCCTTATGGATGGACCGCTACAGTCACCAGTCCAAACTCGTCCAGAAAATCCAACTTCAAGATCGATCACTCGCCTAGCTAGAAATAGTTTGTATTGCACCCATTGTAACTTATTCATGTATAATAAACATTTTACAGTTCAGAATTACCAAATAGCGTCAAATGTCTTATATAAAATATCGCATTAAGTTCATAACATTCCAGGTTCGGGGGATCTCACTTCCATCCAAAGTTTCTAACTTATAAGCCCCAGCCCCTATGTTCTTTAGGACTCAATAGGGTTCTTCCCAATTCCTGTCCAGCTTCCCAACGTTTCTCTGAACTCTCACATTCCTGAGAACGAGGTCGCCTTCTGAGAATTCTCTAGGCAAGAAACGTTTGTTATGAGCTCGCTCCATTGTTCTTTGATAGGCACACATGCGTGCATAGATGACGTTCCTTTTCTCTTCAATCATTTCCAAATCTAAGGATTTTCGCTCATCATTCAAATGCTCGTCATATTGGGTTATTCGAGGTGATCGTATGTTCACCTCCACTTGACTGACCGCTTCGGACCCGTATACTAAAGAGAATGGAGATTCTTGGGTCGTTGAACGGGGAGTAGTTCGGTAAGCCCATAGAACCTTGTAGATATGATCTGGCCACTTTCCCCCCAAATCTTCCAACTTAGTTTTTAATCCCTTCAGGATAACTTTGTTGGAAACCTCCGTCAATCCGTTAGTATGGGGAAGAGCCACCGACGAGAAATGCTGAGCAATACCCAATTTGACGCAAAGATCCCAAACGGCTTTACCGCAGAATTGAAGTCCATTATCTGATACAAAAGCTCGAGGTACTCCAAAGCGGCTTATGATGTTCCTCCATAGGAAGTGTTTCACAACCTTTTCGGAAATAATACCCAACGCTTCAGCCTTGATCCACTTTGTATAATATTCAACTGCCACAATGCAAAATTTCGTTGCTGGACCGACTGAGGAAACGGTCCCAAGATATCAATCCCCCATCTGTCAAATGGACAAGGAAGTAGAGTCATTGGCAGGGGTGCTCCTGGTAGTTGGGGGGCCGGAGAATGGTATTGGCAAGCAGCGCAACGTCTTGTGTACTTTTTAGCATCCTCGAGGAGCGTTGGCCAGAAGTACCAGGCCCTAATAATGCGATGATATAGCGATCGGGCCCCAGAATGTATGCCGCATATCCCTTCATTAGCATAAATCATGACAACCTCAGCCTCGATAGAAAATAGGCATCGCAAGAGCGGTCCTTCAAAACTTTTCTTGAATAAGCGCCCGTCATTTAGCACATATCGCGTCGCCCGGGTCTCAATCTTTCTAGCCTCTGATGCATTTTCAGGTAGATGGCCATCGGTCAGATACTTGACAAAAGGGGTCATCCACGTAGTCTCAACTGGTGAGTCAATGGCGTTTATCTTCAAGTCCTGGAGTTCATGGTATAAAGCCCCCACTTCCTCAAACGACTGTTCGGTCACAGAGATTTCGACCGAAGGTCGATCCTGAATATGGACCGATATTGTGTCTGGTCCAATGTCCGGTAAGCCTGCAGCCAGTCTGGCTAACGCGTCGGCTACCTTATTTTGTTCTCTAGGCATATGGTCAAGTGAGAATTCACGGAACTTTTTTGACATATCCAGGACCTTTGCATGGTATAGCTTCATAGTTGGCTCATGTGTTTCGAACCACCATGCGAATTGATCCACCACCAACTTGGAGTCTGAGAACATTCGCACCTTAGCAACTCCCATATTTTGGGCTAAGGTAATCCCCGACAGCACGCCTCGTATTCCACCACGTTGTTCGTTCCAGAAAACAAGAACTTGACCGCGGAGTGGATAACGTCGCCTTGAAGTGTAGTAAGGGTGATGCCCGCGCCTTTTCCTCCGAAGGTTGATCCGTCAACATAAATGACCCATCGGTCGTCCTCTTGGTTCAGAAATATGAGCGATAGGGTCATCTCGACCACGAAATCCGCGAGGACTTGAGCTTTGATCGCCCTTCGGGGAACGAATTCCAAATACATGGAGATGATCTTGATTTTCCACTTGGCCAACCTTTCACTGGAGTCCGCCTGACTCAAAGCTGTCTTCAAAGGTTGATTAGTATACACATAAACCTTTCGGCCTTCAAAATAATGCTTAAGCATAGATATAACTTTCTGCAAGACCAGCATGAATTTCTCCAATGTAATGTATCTGGTTTCAGTTGGTACCAGAGAATGGCTCGCTTAGTAGACAGGTCGGTCAATGTCATCCCCAATGGTTACCAAAGCTGCGCTGACTACAGCCTTTGATACGGCCAGATATAACCCTAAGGGCTCATGGCAAGTCGGGCTCACCATCACAGGAGGAGTGCTCAAATAATCCTTTAGGTCTGAGAATGACCGATCACACTCTTCGGTCCACCCAAGATGGATGGCTTTCCTTAAGACCCTGGAAAAGGAGAGAGCCCGATCCGTAGAACTAAAGATAAACCTACTCAGCGCTGTCAATCGGCCAATCAACCTCTGAAATTCCCGCTTGTTTCTCGGAGATTGCATGTCAATAATTGTCTGAACTTTCTCCGGATTAACATCTATTTCTTTCTCAGAAACGTAATATCTGATGAACTTGCCACTTCGAATCCCGAAGCAACACTTGTTCGGATTTAGTTTAAGTTTATATATACGGCATACTTCGAAACAGCGAGACAAATAAGGAATATGATCTTCATCATTCATGGACTTGACAATCATATCATCAAATACACTTCCATAACATGGCCTATCAAATCCCTAAAGATCTTGTTGACCAACCTCTGGTATGTTGCTCCAACGTTCTTTAAACCGAAAGGCATAACCTCGTAGCAATAAACGTCGTTCTCTGTCATGAATGATGACTTCTTCTGATCTTCCTTAGCAAGGAAGATTTGATAGTACCCGGAGTAAGCGTCCATGGTACTCATCATTGTGCTGCCAGCTACAACATCCACCAATCGGTTAATATGCGGCAGTGGGAAAGGATCCGACTCACAGCACTTGTTGACGTCGGTAAAATCAATGCACATCCTCCACTTCCCATCTGCCTTGGAGACCACCACTGGGTTCACGACCCATTCAGTGTAGTGAATCTTCCTAATGAAACCCGACCGCAGCAACATGTCCACCTCCACCCGGATGATCTCAATCTTTTCGGGAGAATAATGTCTCCTCTTTTGCCTAATAGGCTTGGTTCCGAGCTCAGTGTTGATTCGATGTTCACTCTCGGATCGATCAATTCCCAGCACATCGTCCGGGGTCCAAGCGAATATGTCCAGATTGCTTCTCAGCAAGCGGACCAGCTCTTCTTCGAAGGTCAGGGCCAAATGTGCCCCGATGCGAGTAGTCTTGATTGAGTCATCCTCAACCAAGTTGATGAGCTTGAACCCAACGGGTTCGATGGCATGTCTCAAGTGCGAGGGCTCTTCGAGCAAATCCACCCGAACTCTCTTGATTGGTGTCAAGGTTCGGCACGAGCTCATGTAGCACTGTCTTGCTACTTTTTGGTTCTCTTGACAAAAATCACTCCATGAATGGAGGGGAACTTGAGCATCATGTGGTACGTAGAAGGGACCGCCTCAAACTTGCCGAGGCCGGTCCGTCCAATAATAGCGTTGTAAGCCAGATCGACTTCAACTACTATAAACTCCAAGATTTCCGATCGGTCCCTACCTGGCTCTCCCAGAGTGACCGGGAAAAGTATTTTCTCGCATGGGATGACACTCCTCTGGTCGAATGCCCAAAGGGTTATGTTGGCTATAAGGAGATCATGACCCGCGGCTCCCAGCATCTCAGCCACTTCACGCTTCATCAGATTGCATGAAGCCCCGATATCCACCAAAATCCTTTGGACCCGTCGGTCGGCGATGATTCCAGTGATGATGAGGGGATCATCACCTGAATCGGTAACCCCTTCTCGATCGGCTGCGGTGAAGGTGATATCGCTATCGAAGATAGAGGACCGTTCAGCCAATTCATATTTGACCAGTGCCACTGATTCAGAGCTTTCGGGAAACTCTTCACGCGCTGCTCTTTTTCGATCCATGACCGACTCATTAATCTTTATTCCATCGGAGATAACATAAATGTCTCCGGCGACCTCTCTTTCTCTAGGCACCTCCTCATTCGGGGTAGGTTGGGTGCCCACTTCAACAAGTGGAGGAGTATGCTACTCCCGCCTTTCACCTTCATTTCGTGGGACTTTGCCGCCACGATCCCACCATCTCCTCTTTAAACGATATTGAGGAACAATAAACAACAAAAGTGTAGAAAGACAATCGGAAGAACCAGAACACAAAAATGTAGATGATCAGATCCACAGTAAAACGGGAAGAGATAGAAAAAATACAGAATCTTTACTGAACAAAACATCAAACAAAAAAACGGCATTGAAGCAAAATATTTGAAACGATGATAGGGAAAGGAAAAAGCTACTGAAACCCACCTTCTTATCGTCACTCTGTGAACAAGAGAAGAGAGAAAACCCAGTACGCGAAAGATGTAGAGGAGAGGAGGGGTAAAGCCCAATAAATAGTTGATTTCATACCGTTTCAAATTTTCTCAAAAGCGTTCTCCTTCCTAAATCCAAATTTCAATACTCCCTCTTGCGTCTGGCTCCAAACAGGATCCGGACCACACGTGAGTTGATCGATTGATACACTATTTTATATATTAAAGTTCATTATATTGTACATGGATGAATACGAAGCTTATGTTTTGTATGTAAAATTTCTATCTTTTATATGTAAAATTTCTATCCATTAAAAATATATTTCACTATTATGAACATAGATTAATAGTGTATATATCCACTATTGATATATATATATGTTGATACATAAATTTATGCTCATCTTACAAAATTGATCATCAAAATTTGAGGATAAATTTCATCGAATAATTTAAAGTTTGAAGACTAAATTTACCAAAATTTAAATATAAATTGTCAAAAATATAAAACTTTAAAAATTAAATTCATCAAAATACAAAAAATTTGAATACCAAATTTACAAAATTATGCAAACTTTAGAGATTTTAAATGTCATTCGCCATTTTGAAAACCCATAAAAAACTTGAATGGTATTTAAGAATATTAGGTAACAAACAATGGATACCATTCATAGAACTTGCGATATACAGATACAATATGAATTTCATTAATTATAAGGGTTTAGTATAATATAAATACAATTTTGTCCGTATAATCAATATTTTAAACCACTAATTACCATAGAAGAATTACGAATCAAAGATAAAAGTTAAATAAAAGCGACTCCAAAGAAAGAGGCTAAAGAATCCAAAACCATCACAGCAAAAAAACAGCACAAAATAGCAACTCACCAGTTCCAAAGAACACAAAACAGTGCTAATCCGTGCACATTCACGGCCCAAGATTTTCGTCGAGGGATAGTGCTGTGAGCTGATCCGTAGGCGGAACATTCCTCAGAACATCCATTGCTTCAGAAACCTTCGCTTTCAATGCATCGGGCGACTCGAGCAAATGCAAAACCTCCGTTTTATCCATCTCGAGTAGCATACCAGTCACCTTCGCAGCATGTTCGTGCTCCAGCTGATCGACAAGAGGATAAAGATTCTCCCCGAGCATCTGTCGACAATACACATTGTGAAATCATGACCATTGATGCAAACTTACGAAACAGAAGATCTTACGGTTCTCTGTTGCTCAGGAGTTGCATTTGCCAGAGCAGAAAAAAGAGCGGTGATTGGGAGTGGTTGCGGAATTTGTGGCATATCGTATGGAATCGGAGCATCGGTTAAGCTACGACTAGGCGGATAACCGTAAATTCTTCCTCTAGGAAGTATCTGAAGAACAAAAGTATTCATCATTTGGCAAGAACGATAATTAAATGAGTAATAAGCTTGAAGTTTACTTGCTGCTGTATCATGTGCTGATTTTGTTGCATTGGACCCGATGTTCCTCTTCGACCACCAGGGCGTTGTCCCGACTGACTCGGTGGCAACATCGGAACAAAATAATTAGGCATGGGAGCACCAGCATGACGAATTCCAGGAATAAGTTGCTGCTGGTATCCGAATCCAGCCTAACAAATCGATATATAAAAACAACTCACTCAATCAAAGATTAAAGCACTACGCGTACATAAGCCATTTTCGTAGAAATAACAATGCTTCGATAAATACCTGAGGAGGAATTAGAGAAGGATGAGATTGACCGTAAAATAACTGTTGGCCCATCGGAGAAGCACCAGGAGGATAAATCGGCATACGAGGACTGAGAGTTTGGGGAACGGCTAGAAGCCTCATTTGGGAAAACTGAGCCTGCAATGACGAAAGTATTGGAATATTTATCATGGGTTCTCGTCATCACAGTAAAAGATTTATATGCTTTCGTGTTTAAATAAAGCCTGTGTGCATGAAAATTTACCTGTAGCCTTGCTCTTCTTTCCTCTTTACGCTGTGCAAGAGCGACATAGATCGGTTTACTGATCACCATTTTGCTATTCATTTCAGAAATCTAAAAGCCAGAGAAATAGAATTAAAAGGACCATTCATAAGTTGACGAATATTTTGTTCGATATTTAATAACTTACAGCTCGAGAAGCTTCTTCGGCAGTCGAAAAGGCAACAAAACCAGAACCCCTACTTACTCCACTACTATCTCGCATTACCTGCACAGATCAATGACAAAAAACAATGACTTTTAAAGTTATCAAGTCTACGTACTTTATTCAAAATAGACCACCTTGCAAGACGAAATCGTGCCGAATTCAGCGAACAATTCCTTCAACCGATCATCGTCAATTGTGTCGTCTAAATTTTTTACATATAAATTAACTCCTTGGAACTTGGGAACAAATTCTTTAGCACCTTGGTCGAATCGACTCTTCAGTTCTTGCTCTCGCTCTGATTTCTTGAGCGCTTTACCGACATACCACTCCTTTTCATCAATTTGTTTTCCATTGAGGGAATCAACTGCCTTGGCAGCATCATCAGCATTTTCAAAATTGACGAATCCAAAACATTTTGATTTTCCGTCTGTTTCTCTCATTACAACGGCACTAGTAATCGTTCCGTATTCACCGAAAGTGCGTTTCAGATCATCATCAGTGGTGGAATCAGTTAGATTTTTCACATACACATTAGTGAAAATCGACTTATTCAAAGCAGCATCCCTTTCTTGCTTCCGAAGGAAATGCCCAACGTACACTTGCTTGTCATTAATTAGCATTCCATTTAACTTTTCAATTGCACTTTGTGCAGAATCTTCATTATCAAATTGTACAAAACCATAGCCCTTAGACTGTCCATTATTGTCCGTTGCGATCTTGCATGAAAGTATGTTTCCAAAGCTTGAAAAAGTGTCGTGTAGTGCTTTGTTATCGATTGCCTTATCCAGATTCTGCAAGTAAATTAAAATATGAACAATCCAAATAATAAAGAAGCAACAAAATGGGAAAGTATCATTGCATGCCAGCTTGTAATAAAACGCCACATTTTGAGTGACGGGTTATTCTCAGGATCGAATGACCAAATAAAAAAAAGAGAGATGCGTGAATTTATACTTGCCTTTATAAATATATTAGCTGTTCCACTTTTTCGTGCACTTGGGTCTCTGAGAGAATACATAACTCTGATTGACTTGTTATTTAGCTGTGTAAAATTCAGCATATCTATAGCTCTTGCGGCTGTAAGCAGAAATAGCAGAATATAACAGGCCATACCGAATGCTTGAACCAAGAGCTTAAAAAATCATAATGTTAAGAGAGTAAAGAAAGCTTGTGATATGAATATGAAACACACAAGAATGCATTCTGCAGAGGCAACAAAATGCTTTAATAAATGATGCCCAACAAAGGACCACAAAGAACAAAAAATAGTGTGAGCAATAATTGATAAGGATCCATGTTCAGAATCAAAATAATTAAACACCAATTGATTTTAAGTTTAAAACAGAAACATGATGCTTAAAAAAACAAGGATCCTGCAACATAGAAACAAATTAATAAACCATCAAAATATGATACGAAATTAAATGAATCCACATAAAAACGGTATATGATCTATTAAAGATTCGTGTTGTATGTTCTTACCATCATGAGAATTAGTATAGTTGACATAGCCATAGCCAAGACTGCGACGAGTGCTTATGTCGCGACAAATCCTTACAGACACAACCGAACCAACTTGGTTGAAAAGATCGAAAAGCTGGGTATCTGAAACACTGAAATCCAAGTCACCAACATACAATGACGTCGTCCCGAAATGTCCGACCGCCGGAGCAGCCACTACACCGCCACCATTTTGAAGAGCAGGAGGGACGGCAATACTCTGGTTCTGCACCTGAATCTGGGCCATCTTACAAGAATATTCCAAATACAAAAATTGTCCCTTTTTTAAGAAAACCAACGAGATAATCTCGATAGCGAAATCTAATAAGATTTCTTTTTTGTTTAATGCAAACTTTTCTGATGATAAACAAAAAGATGAAGATACGAGGAAGGCAAGGAAGGATAAGGAAAAAAGGGTAATGGAGGCTCTCGGAGGGCAGGGAACTGCACCGCAGCCTTAGAAAGAGATCGACTACCCGCCTTTATGCTGAGAAACCCTAACCTGTGCTAGACGGTTCCGAAATCCCAGCCGTCGATTCAACAAGGCAAACCGCTTTCAGACATTCGGTAGTTTTAATACGTGGCCTAATCTTAAAGGATGTCCAGCCCACAAAATTAGTTTAATTTATACAAAATCAAATAAAAATATTTTATTATCGTATCTCACTGGGCCAATTATAGGGACACATGGCCCAACTCACTAAAATACCATTTGAAATTAGTGGTCCCCAAAAACATCAATTTCTATTTAACATAAATCAAATATTGAATACATTCTAATATTGTGTATAAAACTTATAAATAATATTGAAGTATATAGTATGCATTAATTTTTGTTTATCATTTGAACTATATACGAGCTTACAGGAGGGAATACACGGGACGGCGACTTGTACATGTGGGTAACGAATGGTGAAGAAGTCGATTGGTGAGATCGGATAACGATGGATAATGATGTTGATCAACCAATGGTAACCAATGTTGATCAAGGAAATGAGGGGACCTAGCTAAAGTAATCGATCATCAAGAAGGAAATCAGCACATGTCAAAGGGCGTGCATACATGCACCAAAGATTACTCCAACAGATCATCATTTGCAGAACTTGTTAGTGACCTCTCAACTCTAAATAAGTGGCAAAAACATCAAAATAACATTGGAAGCTGTGCATGTCTATTATGCTAAGTTGCACGGAGATACGAGTGCGAGGTGTTGAGATACGAAATACGACTATTGTGGTTCCTTTTTAGGGGTACCAACAGTTACTGGATTCTGAAAATCGGTTTTATTTGTTGTTTGTGGAAACAACTTGAAATATAGAAAATGCAAAGAACGCATGTGATTTTAGCGTGGAAAAACTCTTAAGAAAGGGGGAAAAAACCACGTTGCCGAGAGGAGAACATCCACGGCAAATTCATTAATAAATCAATGAAATATACAAAGGGAATAAGAGCAACGGAAATGAAATTACAGCGGTCAGGGTTCTTCAAAATTGGCCTCCCATGGTTTATCTTTTAGCTCTACTTTTATAGAGAGGGAAACACGTGTGGCCACGTCCTGAAACCACCTCTAACAAGGTGTTTCCCCATGTTGGAAAGTGTGGTTGAACCTGAAGTATGGAATGCATGTTGATGAACCCACATCCAGTCTGTCAGGACCTATGTAGTCTGCTGGGATCTATGTAGTCTGTCGGGACCGATCGGTCTGCTTGGCCCTAAGTAGTCTGCCGGACCGATCGGTCTGCTTGGCCCTTAGCAGTATGTCAAACCGATCGGTCTGCTGGTTCTAAGCAAACTGCCGGGATCGATCGATGTGCTGGTCCTAAACTGTTTGCCGGGACCGATCACCCTATTAGCTGTCAAATCCTCACTTGGGTATGACCACCTTCATCTTGGTTTAGGACTCATCGTTGGTACCGGGTTTAATGGTTCTCAATAAGAATGCATCCTTGGTACCCGGTTTAAGGGTTGTCAACAACGACGATTTTAGAAATATCTGATTTAGGGTGTATCAAATTCAAGATAATAAAATAATGATTATAAATATTTAAAATTTTCAAAATAAACAAAATTATAAAAATTATTAAGTTTTAAAAGAATTTATAACTGAAATATATAATTCTTAATTCAACTTTATTAATTTCTATTCTCATATCTTTAGTCACATCACACATGTGTTTTTCTTTTGTCCACCTACAAAAGATTAATTTTAATCAATGTTTTCATACCGAACAGTATACCGTGCGTTACGCCAAATTTTGTCCCTGATCGGTATTTTTTATCGTACCGCCCGGTATCGAGTATTAAAGTCAGTTTCCGGTTTTTTCGGGTCTTATCCTCCAAAAATAATTAAATATTAGTTTTATAAATAAATAAATAATAATAATAATTGATACCGACCAATATACCGCTCGTACCACTCATACTGATCTGTATCGATACAGAATTCTGGATCGGTATGAAACATTACGCTTAACTTCTTATCTTATTCTCATTAACCCTATTTTTTTTAAAAAAATGTGTTGGTGCTAAGAACGAAGAATTAAAAATACAATGAATCTTGAAAATACACTAAAATCTTAAAGATTCAGACAATACAATTCCCATCAAAACAAACAAACACAAAATCATTCAACACATTTTATACATTACCTCTCTTCCAATACATTCCCCGATCCGCTACTTCCCATGCTCGCCCACCTCCGAAAAGCACACGGCCTTAAGTTTCTCCGAGAGAAAGATACGAGCCTCGTCTTAAACGAACCAGACCTCCCGTTACTGCTTCCCGCTACATCATTAGTCCTTTGAACACATTGATCAATATCATCACCATTCTCTTCCTCAACACCACTCGCTTCTACAAATTCGGGCTCGGAAGCTTCCAAATTCACTGCGAGAGAATCCCGACTAGCCCTCAACCATTTCGCGCCTTCTACAGTCACCCCTTTACATTTCTTAACCNTCGTCGGGAATGCTAACAGATCTGCGGTCACATTTTAGAGCAAGCTTAGTAATTGAATCAAATCGTAAAAATAGTTGTGGAACAACGGTGGCGAGCTCCGATTGTGCATTGAGAGAAATACGGTGACGACTCTGTCCCTCAATTTTGAGCCACCGGCGGCAAACTAAAGAGGAACGCTTTCTGTCTCCGGATGAAAGTGACTGGAATATACACGCTAAGCACTCGTCGGGAAGATTAAATGTGTAATCAGACTCATCGGAGTCAATGCTTATACCTACTGGATTTTGGTAAACCGGACCCGACGGCGACTGGAAAGTCACGGCGGAAGGCGATGAGGATCCGGATCCGGATCTCGTGAAAGAATAAGATTGACCCATATGACCCAACGACGGAGGTTATAGCTTATGGTTCCGCTCTACAGCAACCTTGGGATTTTTAACCTCTAATAGTAGCCGAACAGTCTTGACTTTTCCATCTTCGTCGTCAGCCACGGATTTGAAAAGAGACACTTGTAATTCCACGTCTCCCTGTAGAAAAACGTTCCGATTGACTTTTCTGTGAAGACTTTTCTGTGAAGAAAATATGTGTAAATCTACACAAACTTCTGGATTGAACCCATTTAAGAATTCAGATCTACGGCTACCGGAGAACGGAGAAATTATCTTCACAGATATCTAGGAACGCAAGAGTGAAAATTCCAATTTCTTGAAAAGTAGAGGATTAGGAAAGAAATAAGTAAAAGTACACAACCGCTGTCATGACACAGACGGACCACCAACAGGTTCTGTTACGATTCCGATGACGGTCATTTTATATTTGCGCCGCCGATTGCCGGTGATCTGAGTGTTCAATCAAAATTGCTAAAGAAACAACCTTCTGACCCGATATGGGCTGATGCATTTTTCCTTGAACAAGAACAGAGATTTACTCCACACCAAGAGGTGACGATAATCTCGATTCTTTTGTTCATTCATACATTTGAAGACTGAGTTTTGAATACTTTATCCCGTTGAGAGATTAACAAGTGTTATTTCAGTTCATAAATCCTTTAAGAAGAATCTACTATCTATGCTTAATGTTGATTTCATTGGAAGAACATCGTAAACTTGATCATCTTTGGTTTGTATTTCCTTTTGAAATATTGTAGTTGTGAAAATATAAACATTTTGGTTTATAATGAAAATGATATCATAACTAATTGACTTGATTTACCTTTTTCAATGTGATTCATTTTTTTTATGAATTGAATTACATCGACATTTTTTTCGGTTCATTGAATCATGAATTTCTACATGATATCGGAGATGTAAAATGGTTTTCGGGTTGGTTCGTACCAATTTAGACAGAAAAAGCTTTGGTGGAAAATCCCATCGAACTTTGGCGACAAAAATAGATCGACATATTGAAACAAGTTTGAATCGAACCAATGCCAGTTCGATTTGACGGAGAGTGTTGAAATGTTATCCTACATCGGTTGTAATAATATAAATTTTATAGTTCATAAGCGAAGTGATATCATGAATAATTTTGAATGTGATTCATTTCTTTTATGTATTGAGTTACAACAACATTCTTCGTGCCTATTGAATCCTGAACTACATTTCATGTTGAATGGATCATTGAATTGGATATGAATCGAAGGACATTTGTTACTCAAATCTATTTTGTGAAGGTCTTAAGAGTTGATTGAGTCAAAATTTATGTTTGATGATTTTGAATAAATTAAAAATATTAAATGTTTAGATATTCGATGTAATTGTTTTCATTTTGTATTGTATTGAATACGACTATTATGTTGAAAAACTGGATCAAACCTTCACAGAAAGAAACATTGTTAGTATTAAATACAATAAATATAAAACAATACCAGAAAGTTGATTTGATCTCTTGTATCAAATCTAATTGAGTGTCACTTGTGTCACGTCGTAATGACATTGAACTTAAGAACAATTCCGGCAAAACCGGTGTTATCCAGATAACACAAGCAGCAAGCTCTCTTGCTCATGAACGATAGTTATTGTCGATGAACTCAGAATCAATACATATAAGAAAGAATATCAAAACAATAGAATACAAGTATTCTCTGTTTCTAAGTAAATCCTATGTATCTCTGTATATTTTTCATCTCTATCTTCTACAATTCTATTATTATTTATATAATAGAATATGTAGATAAATATTTATCCACTTCCCCAATAAAATAGGTAAAATAGTTTTATTAGAAGAAAAAATCTATTGACTTTTTATTATATATTTAACATAATAATAAAAATAATAAACCTTTTAAATATTGTTATATTTTATACAATATATTATACCAATTTTCATCAATAAAATTTGCATTCTCAATTTATTATTTTTCATCATGTCTCGATACTATAAGTACAGGATGAATAATCCATTTTCGAAGCACAAGTAAAGGAAACAGAGTGACCAACCAACAAAAAAGCTGAAACTAGTTGCAGCAGCAGTGACGTTGGGAAGAGGTAACGGTGCCGGAACAAGGAAAAAAGCATTTGCCATCGTTCCACCGAGCCGGACTTGGGCGGCGGTGCTGAGATGCACTCCATCTGGATTCATAGGCAAACCTTTTGCATCAACAGTTACCACATTTGGAAGATGAATTCCCAACTGAGCTTCTCTTATTTTTTCCACATATTGCCCTTGTCCTGATGCCAATGCCACCTTCAGACAACAACAATTGTACAAACACACAATGATTGCCAGTTATATTTGGATTATTTGAATCCACAGTTAAAACATAAGTTTGAGATATGTTAAAATCTATATTTTTAAACCCGTTTGATATATCAAATCGTTGCTCAAATCGTAATGAATTACAAATATTTTAAAATTTCATTCTATTTAAACCGAACCGAAAAATATCTGATTCACTAAAAACCGGTTCGAATTAGTAGCTCAACCCGTGATCTCAAAGGGTAAAATGTTGTCAAGAGTCGTAGTTAACTAAGATATGAAATAATTGTTATTTAAAAAAAATTTAGAAAATCCACAAAGTTTCGTCATTTTATTAAATTTGATCATAAAACTTTAATTTGATTATATTTTGGCAATGAATCTTCAATATTTCTAAATTTTGACAAATTCCTATGAACAACTAATCCCTAAAATTTTATAATCAATTTTATTATGCCCATTAAACTTTGAAAACTAAGTTACTCAAAATTTATGAAATATAAGGATTAGTTTAGCTAAAAACCAAATTTTTGGACTACTTTTGTTTTCAATAAATTTTGATGACTAAATTTGTCAAAATAAAGAAATATTATGACTAAATTTACGAAATAATATAAATTTTAAGGATATTAAATGTAATTCGCTCTAAAATTATAATATCATAACATTATTTCTTCAAAAATACCAATATAATGTTACAAATGAAAAAAGATAAATGTCAAAATAGGGTAATTATTTATCGAATAAAGCAATTGATAACTAATTTAAACTAGTGAAAGTATGGTTTTAATAATAAAGTCAATAAAATTTTATTTTGTTATTTGTTAAGAATAACCATAGGTTACCACCATCCTTATTTGAGTACAAAACCAATCAAGTGTTAAACTAAAAGTAAAGAGAAAATGACGAATTCAGTTTTAAAATTTTTATAGTTTCGATAAATTTGGTCCTAATCATTTGTAATAACTATAAATTTGCA
>RWGZ01001737.1:0-25471 GCA_009725065.1 Utricularia reniformis | reverse complement strand
ATCGAATAATAATTATGTGGCTGTTATTTTTTATTAAACAACATGTTGGGTGGACTAATAATTGTTGCTCTATTATAAATAAGCAGTATGTTTATTTCATATTCACTTACAATTTTTGATTCTACATTTAATTGTTTTAATTGTGTCCTAGTGAGTTTTGGATTTTCGAAACAAATGAATCCAACATTTGGAAGTTTTAATTCTTCATGTGATTTTTTTCCCTACAACGTCGAAGGTGAGGAACATTCCCACATAAGGCAAAATTCAACTCATCCCTTTAAATGAAATATTTTACATATTTGAAAAGTTTACTGTTTGATATCTTATATTGAATATATATATGAATTTTAACTTAAACATATCATACCATCTACAAGTTGAAAATATATCATTTAACAAGTATGGAGAAAGTGTTGATACACCTCTGATTTTCACGAGTTGGCTGGGAACACAAATTATGATTTCGAGCGTCAGCATACAAATCTGATTAATCAAACACGTATAATGAGTAATTTTTGAATACTTGATAGTTTAATTATTTGCTTTTGTTTATTGAATACAATGTAAATGCACTAGCATTTACATTTTTGTAAAACTTTTATTTATTTATGTTTTATTTAAAAATTTTAGAATATTCATATTATTGAGGTTATTAAATTAACTTTTCAAATTTGTATAACCTCAATAATATGAATATTCATATTATAAACATAATATTCATATTATAAACCTCAATAATATGAATACTCGATGGTTATTAAATTAACTTTTTGTATAAACTTTAAAAATTTTAAACATATAAACCAAATATTCATATTATTAACAATATTCAAATTTGTATAAACTTTAAAAATTTTAGAATATAATGTTTAACATTACAAATTTCAAATTTGAGTACTTGATGGTTATTAAATTAATTTTTTGTATAATTATTTGATTTGTTTTTTGTTAAACATTTTCAAATTTGAATAATTAATTAGTTTCGTTTTGTTTATTGAGTGATGCAGTTATATTTTGTAACACTTTTATAAATATTTATTTTATTTATATATTTTCGAATATGCATATTATTTAGGTTAATAGAGTTTTAAAATGGGCGGAAGGCAGTTTTGGTCCCCAAAGTTTGGATAATTTGGCAATTTTGGTCCCCAAAGTTTCCAATTTTGGCAAAACCAGCCCCCAAAGTTTCATGTACGCAAAACTGGTCCCCAAAGTTTGCGAATTTTGGCAAAACCAGTCCCCAAAGTTGCGTATTTTCGTAAAATACGTCCCCAAAGTTTGCGAATTGTGGCAAATTATGTCCCCGGACGAAAATTAATTTGGGGACCAAAATTGCCAAAATTCGCAAACTTTGGGGACGTATTTTGCGAAAATACGCAACTTTGGGGACCAAAAATGTCAAATCATCAAAACTTTGGGGATTGTTTTTGCCACTGAAACTTTGGGGACCAAAATTGCTAAATTATCCAAAATTTGGAGACCCAAGTCGCCATTTTCTCGTTTTAAAATACAAATTTCAAATTTATGTATTTGATAAAACAATTAGTTAATTTTTGAGTATTGATTAGTTGAATTGTTTTTTGTTAAACATTTTTATAATTATTTATTTTATATATATGTTTTCGAATATTCATATTATTTAGGTTAATAGGGTTTTAAAATACAAATTTCTAATTTGTGTATTTGATACAATACTTAGTTAATTTTTTAATATTAATTAGTTGAATTGTTTTTTGTTAAACATTTTTATAATTATTTATTTATTTATATATTTTCGAATATTAATATTATTTAGGTTAATAATGTTTGAAAATACAAATTTCAAATTTGTGTATTTGATATAATAATTAATTAATTTTTGAGTATTGATTAGTTGAATTGTATTTTGTTAAATATTTTTATAATTATTTATTTTATTTATATATCGAATATTCATATTATTTAGGTTAATTGGGTTTTAAAATACAAATTTTCAAATTTGTGTATTTGATTCAATATTTGTTAATTTTTTAGTATTGATTAGTTGAATTGTTTTTTGTTTAACATTTTTATAAAAATTTATTTTATTTATATATTTTCGAATATTCATATTATTTAGGTTAAGAATGTTTGAAAATACAAATTTCAAATTTTTGTATTTGATACAATAATTAGTTAATTTTTAGTATTGATATTTAAATTGTTTTTTGTTAAACATTTTCAAATTTGAAAAACTTTTGTTTATGGATTAATTTGAATATTGTTTTATTTAGGTTAAGAATGTTGTAAAATAAGAATTTTCAAGATTGATTCATTCATAGATTAATTAATTGACATTGATAGATATTAAACGAGCCATGGATTCAACTGAAAATGATGATGATTCATATTCTGATATGGAACTCATACCAAATGACTATTCAACGTCAGAGTATGATGATGGTGATGTTGAAATTGATGATGAGGAAGTACAAGTACAAGTGAGTGCTAATATGCGTGTCGAAGGGACCAGTCGCGTGGACGTTGGGTTTCGTCACGAAATTCGTACCATTGGGATATCCCGCAAGCTAGAGTCCAACCCACTGTATCGGTCCCTATGAACCACCACCAAATAATGTGTACGAAGCTAGATTGTTTGGTGGTGCGAAACATCACCAACATTGGTCATCGAGTCAACGTCGTATTCTACATTCATTGGGTGCTTCTTTTTTTACGACGGAGACGGAACCAATATGGGCATACTCGTATGATATACCATCGATACATGTTTATTACGATCTCGACACTCTCGTCCTCGCTGTTGGTTTTAGTTTTAAGACTAAAGTTGAACTCAATGATGTTGTGAAGAAGTTCTATGTGAAGATAGCGAAACAAGAGTTTGTGTTTCACCGGAGTAGCCCTACAGACTACGATGTTCGTTGCCGTTCAACTCCAGATCAATGTCCTTAGAGAGTTCGTGCTGGTATCGGTCACATGATCGTGAATGGGCATTAAGTTCGTTCATAAACAACCACATTTGCATTGATAGAAGACGGAGAACGTTTTATCACATAACCATGACAAAATTGGATTGCAAAAGATAGAAGCGGTGTCAGTCAACACAAAATTCAAGCCGAATGATGCTCAAGCAAATATGAATGCGCAGTGAGGCTTCCAAATACTCAATCCGAAAGCATGGTCAAGTGTCATAAAGACTATTGAGAAAACGTATGGTTCATGGGATTCCTCAACCATAGATCTTTCATGTTACTTACAGGAAGTTCAAGCGTAGAACCCCGTGACAATAGTTGAGTAGCGCCATACGTTTAACGGTAACGAACAATGACTTTTGCATTTTGTATTCTAGTCTTTCGGTCCATGCATTGACGGTTTTCGGTACTACCGTCCTGTTAAATATGTTGACGGAACACGCTTATATGGGATGTACAACTACAAACTACTAATAGCAGTGACGGTGGATGGAATGGGACATGTACTGTCACTTGCATTTGGGATTGTCGATGAAGCGATTGGTGAAGCTATAAGTTGGTTCTGGGAATTAGTGCAAGAGCATGTGATACGATAGAGGCAAGACATTTGTTTGCTAACTGGTTGGGGTCTGGATTCCTAGCGGTTATACAACGCCTTTGAGGATTTTAACCCCCTTTTGTGTTTCATCGATTCTACATTCGACATGTGCACAACAACATGCTCGAAAAATTCAAAGGCATAGGTCTTAAAGTCATGTGTTGAGTAGTAGGTAGTACGCACTCCACCATCGAGTTTGACAGGATAATGGAGACAATTAAAGGCATAACGTCGATGCGTTCAATTATTTGAATGAGATCCAATGGAAAAATGGACACTAGCCCATGACGGGGGAAAATGTTACAATCGTTGTTTGTAATATTGTTTAATTAAATTTTTTTCATTTGAATGTTATTTTTTTATAGGTACGACATGATGACACCAAATGTTTCAGAGTGCATCAATGCAATACTCAAAGATGTATGCAATCTCCCAGTTACATGTATTTTGAAGGTACTTAAATTTAACACATGTCCAATATTAGTTTTAATGTTATTATAATTTTAATTTTCAACTATTTCAAGTCATTTTTGAAAAATATGAATCGTATTTAGAGAGGTATGCCAATGAGGCTGCAGACCTTCGTGCACGGGGATTCACTTGGTCCGAGAAGACAACAATAATCTTCAAAAATCCCCAGAACGAATGAGTTGGCTTCCTAGCCTAGAAATACAATAGACGAAGACTGATAGCTTCTATTACGTCATGTGGACGTAGCATAGATGATATCACAACTCACATTGTGGACATCTCTCCTATGACATGTTCATGTAGATCGTGGACAACATTGCGGATCCCTTGTTCGCATGCACAAGCGCATAGTTTTTTAAGTTACACTTATAATTGCATTGAATTAGCATATCAATCTAACTTAGTATTTGTTTAGGAGTGTATCATTTTTAACAGAGAACCAAGTGACAACGTCGATCAAACATATAGGGTTGAGAGTGTGGAAAGTACATATATGTCGCATTTAATTCGACTCCTGACCCAGTCTACTGGGCACCAGCTCCATTCACATTATTCATAGATGAAGGTTGGCGACGGCGTCATCGACATGGGCGACAATGCACAACTCGCTTTCCAAGTCAAATGGATCGATGGCAGCGACGTCTTCCGAATAGCCTCAACAAGTTTGCAAAGACGGACGACTCCCTCCCTCTAGTCATGTCAATGAGACCAATGTCGCATACCATGGACCCGAAATCGAGCAACCACAACAACCTCGTCGATCTATCTGGAAAAGGATGATGCAAATCTCGGTTCCACACAGAAACTTTTATTCGTGACAATTTTATATTATTTAATAAATGTTTATTTATATTTTTTTAACATGGAAAAGAATGATGCAAACCTTTGTTCCACACATAAACTCTCATTCGTGACAATTTTATATTATTAAATAAATGTTTATTTATATTTTTTAACATTTAAACGACATATAATCGATTCATTGTGTTAATAGGTTGTGACCAAAGTGGGTATTCGACCATAATTTAAAACTAAATAAAAAATCATACATTTAAAAATACACATGTGATACATAATCATATGACAATTCCATTGTTTCTTGTTTCACTTGATGCAATATCTCAACATTATTGCGGGGTAGAGAATATTTTCTAGTTACCTTAATTATCTTTATTGTCTTCACTATATAAAGAGGCTTGAGGTTCTTTGTTTTGTAGGACTTCGGTCCATCATCTCTTGTCGTCTACGAGTATGAGAGAACTCATGTGTGGGTGTGTTGTATTCTTCTTTTGATAGTGTATTTGACCGTTCCGCCGGTCACGTGGTTTTTTAATTGGCTTGAGTTTTCCACGTTAAACTTTCTTGTGTCGTTTTTGTTATTGTTCTTCAACATTGTTATTAATCTTGGGTTCCTCTAACCCATCAAGGTTGTTCGCACACGTGTTATCCCTAACACGATCTCCACACGCATGGCAGCTACCATTGCATCAGAATTTCTGAGAATTTATAGTAGTCGGTAGATCTCAGCACCATGTGTGTTAATGCTTAAATTATGATGGCGGGTCAGGATTAGTGGATTGGGTTTTACGGGATAATAAGGCAGGAGGCAATCGGTATAATTTCTCAATTACATTCGATCGACGCTTTGACATGATGAAGTTGGCTGATCGCCAAAACCGATCGGAGTCATCAGCATCAAGGCGGCGTTCTGTATCCGAGCAGTGGGATCGGTAAATGAACGCATGATTGACAATGGTTGGTGATTAATGTCAATAACGGCTGCGCCACCAATTCCAGACTGCGCCGCACGACTTTTAGGCAACTAAAATTCATGAAAATCAGCTCGAGGGCGTCTGATATGATGTGTGGAAAATTATGATTAGATTTTATATTTTAAAATTGCATCTTCACCCTTATAAAAGGAGGGCATAAGATAATGAGGAGGACAAGCTCTCTCCTCTGCCTGCTACACATAAACTTTTAGTAAATTCTTCGAGGGTTTGGTGCCCAATGGGTTTTCCTCCTGTTCTCGGGTTTCCCACGTATAATTCATTGTTTTTCTCACTACGGCAACCAAATACCAGCGGTTATCCACACTAATATTAGAAATAACTAAGAGTAGAATTTTACTCTTAACATTTGGCGACATCCGTGGGAACTGAAATAGTAAACCTATTAAGAAGCTTTACGTGCTAGTTTTTTTTTGTGCGTATGGAAAACCCAGAATCTGTGGAGGCAATGAAAGCTCGCAGCAGAAGTCGCATAACAGCATTGCTGGGAGAGACGTGATTACCATCGACCCGCAGTCCCTACGAAAAATGGTGGAAGATATGATAGGGGACATTCGGCAATGGATTCTGGCCTCTGGAAAGAAATCTGTTGCACATCCACACACTCAACATCCTCCGGACAATAACCCAAATGAAACAGGCGTGCAGGACGACCGACATGAGAACCAAAGTTCTGACGAGGAGAAGATTCTCGGTTGACAACCTCAGAACGAGCTGCCACGACCGGTTGTTGATCCAGACCAAGCTCGCTTTGACGAGTTGGTAGCTGAACTGGACGCAATAAAAAGGCGACCAGCTTTCTTCCATGAAGCAATGGGTCAACCTATCAAGAGACATGTTGGAAAGGATTTTTTATTAGATTTAGAGGATGCTTATCAGAATCCCTGCGCATATAATGGGGTTTTGACCCTACTTCAGTTGCGTTTGCATCCATTCTCGGAGCACATCATGAAAGCTGTGCCCGAAAGTTCATTCCGAGCACCGGATGGGATACCCATATTCAGCGGTTCTGGGGACCCCTTGGAACATTTATGAGATTTTGAAATAAGGATGGGGACAGTCCGAGCTAGTGAGGCTGTCCGATGTAAACTATTTGTTGCCACTCCACAGAAGGATGCTAAATCGTGGTTCAAGAATCATCCCTCAGGATAGGTGCGCTCTTTTGAAGATTTTGTCATATTATTCACACAGCAATTCGCTCCCAATGTGGGTCCCCCAAGGAGCAAAGCCGAGCTTTACGCTCTAAGATATACTCCGGGAAAAATCACTTTGAGGCAGATCATTGAAAAGTTTAATCATGTGTCAAGAGGGATCAAAATGGATTTCAAGGAAAAGCTGGACATACTGCAGCAGGTGCTAGGGTCGTGTGGACTTTCCACGAGTCTCATCAAGAATACACATACTTCCTTCGATCAATTGACCCAAAAGATCAACAAATACATAAAGGTGTAAGAAACTATGGTTGCTCTTCACGGAAAAAAGGAACATGTCTTCGCAAGGCCTGTAGAGAAGAAAGTCCATCCCTCATACAAAAGATGGAGGGAAGTGAATTTGTGCCAAACCCGGGGCACGAATAATGTGAATAAAAGGGTATACTATGAGTTACATAAATCTACTGATCACTCAACAACTGAATACAACGTTTCGGGAAATCGTATCAAAGAATTGGTGAATGAAAGAGTACTAGAATACAAGAGGGGCAAAACCCCTGAAAAAGAATCGGAACAGAGGAGAGGCGAAAGAGATGACGATCACCGCTATGCTCCTCGTCAAAGAAATGCTGAACGGAACGACCGACCTAGGCAAAACTATCAAGGGCAACATAGGAATGGTCGACGGAATGATCGGTATGAGGACAATCGACGGGACTAAAAAATATGTTGCAGACGGTGGAATGATCGACGGGACTAAACAATATGAGGACAATCGACGGGACTAAGAATCTCCTGCTCCGGAAATTCTTCCGCCACCTCCAGCGAATCCGCCGATCGAAAGGACTAACCCGGAAAATGTAAATTCAGTGGATCACAATATGATGTATCCGGAAATTTTTGTGATTTCTGGTGGTGATTGTTGGGATGTGTCCCAAAAGGAGAGGAAGTGTCATGGTAGGGAAATACTGAATTCATAACAAGTCATGTCGATCAATGAGGCTTCGAAACTTCCAAAAACAGACATTAGATTCGACAACAATGACAAGGAAGGTATCTTTGAACCCTAGAATGATCATATCGTCATAACTTTTGTTATTGCCAATCGTAGGGTACATCAGATTTTGGTTGATCAGGGGAGTTCTTGCAATATAATTTCTACGGGAGTGATCGACTCCATGGGTTTCAGCATAGCCAACCTGCAAACTATAGCAATGACATTGTGGTCCTTTGACCAACGATAAGTCACCCCTCAAGGAAAAATTATTTTGCCGACCACGATCGGGAGTGGAGATAAATCTCGATCAGAAATGTTGGAGTATGTCGCCATGGACATTGACATGGCATACAATGTGATTTTGGGAAGACCGGGGCTCAATGCGTTTGAGGCAGTGCCCTTGACAGTACACTTGAAGTTCAAATTTCCAACCGCTGCTGGGATAGTGACTATAAGTGTCGATCAAGCTACTGCTCATTCATGCTATGTTTCTGCTTGCCGATCCAGAGTGCATGCTATTGCAGATTTGTTAGAGCCAAGAAGGGCTATGGAACCGGCTGGGTTTAAAGTTGTGGAACTTATTCATGGAGATTTGGATAAGACCACTCGAATTGGTTTGGATCTTATTTCATTGTTTGAGATTGAGTTGATTAAACTGTTACAGGATAATGTGGAGGTTTTGCTTGGAGTCCAAAGGATTTGCGTGGTATAGAAAGAGCAGTGATGGAGCATCATATCAATACTCATCCTGATGCACGACCGATAAGACAAAAATTGCGTCGTTTTTCACCATAGATTGTGGAAATTATTGGGCAGGAAACTGCAAAATTAGTGGTCGCCGGATATGTAAAGGAGATCAAATAATTGCAATGGGTGGCCAATCCTATGGTGGTGCCAAAAGCTGGAGAGAAATGGCGAATGTGTGTCGACTACAAGGGGCTCAATAAATTCTATGAGTCGGATCCCTACCCCTTCCACACATTGACAGGCTGGTCGACGCTATTGCTGGGAGCACATTGATGAGTACCATGAATGCATACTCCGGATATCACCAAAATTTTCTTGCTAAGGAAGATCAGAAGAAGTTTTCGTTTGTGACGCCAAATGGTGTATTTTGCGATGCCATTCGAATTGAAGAACGTTGGGGTTACTTACCATTGTTTATTTAATTTAATATTTATAGATTTGATAGGAAAATAAATGGAAGTGTATGTGGACGACATGATTGTTAAGTCGATGAATGATGAGAACCATATTTCCTACTTGTCAAGGTGTTTTGAAGTGTGTCGAAAATACCAACTAAAGCTCAATCATTCCAAATGTTGCTTCGGCATTTGTAGCGGGAAGTTTCTGGGGCACTACGTCTCCAAAAGAGGAATAGAGACAAACGCAGAGAAAACTAGAGCCATCATCGACATGACCCCACCCAGAAAGAAAAAGGAATTTCAAAGCCTAACTGGTCGATTTGCTACCTTGAACCGATTTTTTTCCAGGTCTGCCGATCAAGCTTTGCCATTCTTCAAAGTCCTTCGGCAAGGTAACAAGTTGGAATGGGACGAAGAATGTGAGCGGGCGTTCGACGATTTAAAGAAATATATGTCAAACCCGCCTCTATTAGTGAGCCCGACGAACAACGAACCTCTGTGCCTTTATTTGGCAATCTCGACCGTCACAGTCAGCGCTGCTTTGGTGACGATCGGTAATGAGATTCATCGACCGGTGTATTATGTTAGTCACACTTTGCTTCCGGCAGAGACAAGGTACACCAACATTGAAAAATTTGTCTTGGCTTTAAAGAAGGCTTCAGTTGAGGTGAAGCACTATTTTGAGGGCCGCCTTATTCAAGTTTTTACGGATCAACCTTACGAAGCTGTTTTGTCCAAATTGGATACAACTATAAGATTGTCTAAATGGACTATTCAATTTAGCACAATGAATCTGGAATTTGTGTCTCGAATGGCAATAAAAGCTCAAGTTTTGGCAGATTTTGTGGTAGAGATACAAGGTCCACCGTGGTCACTGTGCAGGAAGATGACGTCTAAGACATGTTTTTCGATGGTTCAACACAAGGTGGGGCTAGAGTTGGAATTCATTTTATCACTTCCCGAGCAGAGCATATAAATACGATAGTGAAGCTTTCTTTCCCATATTCTAATAATGCTGCAGAATATGAGGCGCTGATTGCTAGAATTCGCCTTGCTCTGAATATTGGAGTAATGCATATCCGTGGTTTTACGGATTCTAAGTTGGTCGATGAACATGTTATGGGAACCTTCGAAACCCATGAGCCTGCCATATAACAATATAGGGAACAAGTAGTTAAAATTGTGAAATCTTTTGAAATCCTTTGTGTTGTCACATGTGCCCATGGAGGAAAATCGGAAAGCTGATGCGTTGGCACGGCTGGCAGCAAGTTTTCCACGGTTGCAAGATGGAACCATCCAAGTTTTTCTGCGTTCAAAGCCGGCGATCGACTTGCACTTTTTTACACGATCGGTGGATCCGGAGAGTGTCGAAGAGCAAATAGTTCGAAACGTCAATGATGAACCTACACCTGTGTGGATGCAATCACTTGTAAATTTCTTGACGACCGATGAACTTCCTAAGGAAAGAAACAAGCTACATCGTTTGGAATCGAGGGCTCGGAAATTCATTCTTCGGGACCAAGTCTTTTGGCGGGCCGTTGTTGAGATGCCTTTACCCTTTAGAAGCACGAGCGACACTTAGTGTTGTGCATGGAGGGATATGTGGAAACCATTCAAGAGCTAGATCATTGGTCCTAAAAATCCGTCGATTGGGTTTCTTTTGGCCCACCATGATGACTAACGCGAAAGACTTCGTTAAGAAGTGTCAACCGTGTTAATACCATGCCAATTATCATCGACAGCCATGTTCGGAATTGAATTCTACCCCACTTCCTTGTCCTTTTGATAGGTGGGGGATCGATATTTTGGGCTCATTTCCTCGATTGGTAAATCAAATCAAATTTTGTATCGTCGCTATGGATTATTTTTCCAAATGGGTTGAAGCTGAACCTGTCTCATCAATTACGGAGGATGTGGTTAAAAAGTTCATTTGGAAAAATATTATTTCAAGGTTTGGAATACCACGGGTGTTAGTGTCAGATAATGACACACAATTTACCGGAAGGAAGGTTCAGGATATGTGCGCTGAACTTAGAATCAAACAAATGTTTTCTTCTGTTTCACATCCTAGGACGAATGGTCTAACAGAGGTATCCAATCGTGCGATCGATAAGGGAATAAAGAGGAAGCTTAAAGACATAGGTGGCATCTGACTCGATCGGCTACAAGAAGTACTGTGGGCATATCGAACACCTCCAACCCATACCACATGTGAGACCCCTTTTTCGCTATTTTATGAATCGGAAGCTTTGGTACTGGTGGAAAACGTTTTAAAAACGCAAAGGGTGGCCATGTACTCAGAAGAGAAAAATGATGAATTGAGAAAATGGATTTGGATTTAATTGACAAAAACGTGAGGATTGTGGAAAGACTTCAAACTTTTATGAAAGTTTGGCTCACCTAATATATAAAGGTGAGCCCACGATCTTTTATGAAAGGAGACTTGATTCTTCGAAGTGTGGAGGCTCAGAAAAATCTTGGCAAGCTTGATCGTGGTTGGGAAGGTCCTTATCGAATTAAGGATATATTATTTGGAGGAGCTTACAGAGTGGAAACGTTGGATGTGGAAGAATTCCCACGATCTTGGAATGTTGATCATCTGAGAATTTATAATCCATAGTTGAGGTAACATTTTCTACTACTGTGTGTGTTGATCGGTTATGGAAAGACTTCAAACTTTTTCAAATTAAATGAATTAAAGCACTACTAGCATCTCTTACAATTACATGTTGCTTATGATACACTAATGAGGCGTCCGACAACATTTATACATCATTATGCAACTCAGGGGCCAAATGTCATGTTCCCAGTGACCCCTTCAGAAGTCTAGTCTTTGCATTCCCCATTGTCGTTGACTCTTAGTTAATCGAACATCCCTTATATGGTTTGGGTCGAACGTTCCTTCTCAAGAAACCTCTTCGACTGAGATTTATGTCGAACGTTCCTCTTCAGGAAACCTCTTCAGCTGTGATTTGTGTCAAACGTTCCTTTTCATAAAACATCTTTGAGAAAACTTCACTTTTAAGGCACCAAGTAAAATCCCTCTAATTACAGAGAAGCATATAAAGGTTAATTTTTTTTTAAACTGATCAACATCGCCAATACACATAGTCTCAACGAATGGGAATTAGAAGTGGCACATATGTTCGAGAATCTAAACATATATTCCAGGGGCTACTACCGATAAATTATCCAATGCGTTGTTATACTCTACCCCATGGATCAATATTATGCTTATCAAAATGGATGTTTGAATGGTTGATCAACAAAATGAACGACACTTAGAAAAAATTTCAAAATTCTGAAAGGAATGGTTTTGTCGATCGGTATGAACCATGACACCTAATGACTTGTTGTTAGTTGATTTGGTGATCGATATGTCATGTATTGCTTATTGAGTCAATGGTTGGTTGATCAGAATTATTATTATTGAAGCATTATTAAAGCAAGGCAAACTGAATATTAGAAGATGTACAAGTTACAAAATTACATTCATGATGATGAAGAGTCAAAAGATAAGGCTCCTAAGCTATCCAAAACAAGACTATCCAACCGACCGACATGAGGATGAAACTCTGGATTGGTATCGTTTATTTCAATTGGCGAGCGAGGATTGAAGTCCCCATCAAAAGTAAGGGGATCGACACGCTCCCAATCCTCGGAGTTGGGGTTGAACTCAAAGATATTGGCAATATGATGCTTTATTATATTCTTTTGTTCTTTCACAAATCCGAGGGAGTAGGTCGTAGCCATGTTTTTTAATGTTGGCGAGACGACGAACCGATCCAGAAGTGACGATTTGTCTTATTTATGCTTGTCGATCGCTTGCTGGAGAGTGGTGATCCGACCATCATATTCCGAGCACTTCTTGGTAATATCTTGGAAAACGCCATTGGCAGAGTTCATGAAGTGTTGAACTTTATATTTTTGAACTTTGAGAGAGTGACGATACTCCTCCTTGGCATATTTAAGTGTGTTTGCGGCAAGATCGACATTCTTCCGTTCGGCTTCCAGCTTCGGCTTCGGCTCTCTTCGTTATTTCTGTTTGGATGTCTTTGGCCGAACGAGATAGCTCTTTGGTGATTACATCCACTCTGTTTTTCAGAGTCTTGTTTTCCTCATGAATATGATGGAGTTCTTGTAATTGACGCATTGCTTCGGCTAGCTCCCCCTCTAGCCGATCGGCTTTATTCCTATCTTCTGCAGCTTTACTCCTTTCTTCAGCGAGTTGATCGTTTGTTTCAGAAGTTTCTTCTGCAGAAGTGCGGTCGCCTTCAAGGAACAGGTTGTCTTATGATACATAGACAAGAGTTCCTTCGATATCTGCAACGATCGACATTTATTATGATCGACAATAACATGATATGAAACACTTAGTTAAAATTTGTTGAAGTACCTCGCGAAGTGCGATCGCTGCTTTACCAAGTGAAGTATGGAGAGGGGTCAACAGAGTGTTGACCGCTATCATTTCGTCAATATGAGTACTTAAGAGCGTCCCAACAGCCACTAGAACGGTCGGATGCTTCATGGCGTCACTGCCTACCGGTGGTGGAAGAGTAAACTTTCCCCCATGTTTTTGCTTTGAAATTCAGCAAACCATGAAGGAAAACTTTGGCTTCCAGACGACGAACTTGCTTCAGAAGGTGATGCAGCTTCGTTCGACATCTGAGTTTGGACTGTAGTAGGCGGAAGGTCGTTCATTGGGGTTGTTTGCGACCTTGTTGGAGATTCCCTCGGATAGTCGATCAGCTGGACTTGCTCAGCCTGCTGGAATTCATTGAAGTGTGAGCGACGTTCGGCAGTCACCGGCGATCGTAAAACAACTTTCAAGTGTTAGATCTTCAAAAAACAGGTTTACCCTTTCATCGAGGAGTTCCATTTGAATGGCGACGATCGCCAAAGGATTTGGAGTTGATCCTTCGACATCGTCAGCCGATCGCGATACTTCTGCCGCATCAGAAGCACCCCTTTCTGCATCAATTTTTGCTAAGGATGGTGAAGGCGATGATGGCGATGGAGATCTCTATTTTTATGAAGAAACCTGTAAGCAAGAAATGGATAGAATGTGAGATGCAGTTGGATAAGGAATGAATGTTTAATGATCGGAGGATAAATACCTTTGCCTTTTCAACCTTCTTCTGCAGTCCTTTAGCGATCATCTCCTATTTTCTCTTCAATTTTCCTCCAGAAGATAGTTTAGAGGAGGAAGAAAAATTGTAAGTAATAAGCTTAAGTTCTGCATGTGGTGACGTAGGTCGAAGCCAAGGTCGATGATGCGATCACACATCGATCGACCTGTTAAGTACAAACGGATAAGATTCTCCTCTGCACATAACACTTTCCAGCTGAGACGATTGTCTTTCTCAGGAAATCTTTCCATCAAGGTCGACAAGTTCTTCAACTGATCTGGGGAAATTATTGATTCTTCCCTGTCGATAGTAAACTTACAAGTAGCGGCCGAAACTTGGAGAGGGAATTCAAGGTTGTTATCTTGAATTCCAACCCATACAAAGAAGCTATATCAGTCGCATTGCGAGTCTGATCGTTCGACAATATCATTTTTTTGCCTCTGCTGGAGAAGTACCATAACTTGTGTTGGGCAAAAACGTGGGATCTCGATCGCCACATCACCTTCTAGATAGTCAGCAAAATTGGTGACGGTCAGAGCGATCTTTGCAGTGTCGCAGTAGTGAATGAAAGCGACGATCACCAAGTAGCTGTTTGGCATCAAAGCAAAAATGGGCATCGCCAGGGCCCACAGCAGTTCAGCGACAAATGGGTAAAGAGGGAATCTCAACCCATTCTTCAGAGCAGTGATCGTCACTGGCACAATGTTGCTCAGTGACGATAGGCCAGCAGCGGGCCATGGTTCAGATCCAGGCTCGCCAGTTTGTAGTTGGTATTCTTCAGGGATACCATATTTCTTGCGAACGGAATCAACATTCAAAGAAGGAGCCATCTGCAAAGTAAAATTAATCATCAGAAATCAAATTACCAACGGAAAGAGTGTGCGAAACCACCGGAAAACTAGAAAAAAAAATTGCACAAAATCACAAGAACAGTAGCAGAAATAACTTTTAAATGAGAAAATGGGATAAAATTAAGATGAAGGTCACATAATCAAGGTAAAAAGACAAACATGGATGTTTAAGAGTGAGTAGGGAAGGAAAACTGGTCGCTGAAGTTAGTTGGAGTTTTGCCGGAATACGCCAGAGAATCAGAAAGTAGGAGGGTTTTGAAAGCGCAATCGGAAAAATGGCGACGACGAGGGTTTTGTTTGGAATTAATGCTCAGGATCGTGCCACGTGGACGGTCCAGATCGCGACTCTCTGACTTCACAGGTTTCTAGGTCGGCGATGGAACATGTCTGACACGTTGCGCAGAATTTCAAAGGGTGTGTGTCGATCGGAAGGAGTTTTGACAATTGGTGACCGCACATAAATCATGGCGATGTCAACTTCCCTCGACGATCGTTTGGAGTTGATGGGCTAATTTTAATGCATAAATTATGATGTTGCGTTAGGATTAGTGGATCGGGTTTTACGGGATAATAAGGCAGGAATCGATCGGTATATTTTCTCAATTACATTTGATCGACGCTATGACATGATGAAGTTGGCTGATCACCACAACCGATCAGAGTCATCAGCATCAGGGCGGCATTCGTTATCCGATTGCTGCAATCGGTAAATGAACGCATGATCAACAATAGTTGGTGATTATTGTCAATAACGACTGCGCCACCAATTCCAGACAACGCCATCAAAATCTGCTCGAAGGCGACTGATTTGATGTGTAAAAGATTATGATTAGATTTTGTATTTTAAAATTGCATCTCCACCCTTATAAAAGGAGGGCAGAAGATAATGAGGAGGACAAGCTCTCTCTTCTGTATGCTACACTTAAACATTTAGTAAATTCTTCCTCGGTTTAGTGTCTCGTGGGTTTTCCTCCCGTTCTCGGGTTTCTCACGTATAATTCCTTGTTTTTCTCACTACGGCAACCAAATACCAGTGGTTATCCACACTAACATTAGAAATAACTAAGAGTATATTTTTACTCTTAACAACGTGAATCTGAATCATCAGGCAGAGAGAATTCTCCTTCTGGCTAATCTGGTAGCGATTTGGTAGTATCTGTATCAAGGTGATGTGGTTGGCAAACATCCGGATCCACAGCTGCACCTTCAAAATGTATGGCCTCCCATCAATTTCACGTTGATTTGCATGCAAGAAATGTGCATGTGCATTATAGAGTGTCGGGTACCTTTATAAAAACTGAAACAATTAATATTTAATTAAAACATTACCAAAATATAAAACATTACCTCGCTGCAAAATCGGAAACATAGTCACATTTTCAACTCTGCAATTCTTCATCCCGATCTGTGCCTTAAGTGCTAATTTCTATGATATTGAAAGGGAATGCACTCCTTCAGGTGTCTCGACCCCGGGAATGCGCTGTAGTATTGCTGCGAACCCCCAAACCTCACCATGTGGCTGCGTCACACAAACAAAGTTTTCGTACCATTATCTAATAGTGTCTCGGGACTTGGTCATAAACTTCACCTTTCCGGTGAAGTAATACATGTCATCATTACTACCAACTTTTTTGCAACGACAAATTGCAAAAAAATCGGATAGGGTCAAAGCACGATTGTCTTCTTAGCAAAAGTTCAAATATCCGTGAATCATGGTAATGCCTTGCGGGGCCACATCACTGTGTGGTAGATTCACGCACTTCAACAGATCTTAGATAAAGTCGTGGATCGGAAAACGAAGTCTACATTGAAATGTTTCATTGTCACGGTGATCGAGTTAGGTCCAACTCGTGGCGACGAAAAACCATATATAATTTCCTCCGGGAGTGGGTGTATAATGAAGCATTCATCTAGAACATTGTATTTGATCTAAAGATTATCAAAATAAATAACTATTTACCTGAAAAAAATAACACCATAATTTAATAAAAATATTGTGATAAACTAGTTAGCACATAAAATGACATTAATAAAAATACAAATACTAATTTCCGAAAATTAAATTCATGTGTTATTTATTACAAATATTTTTCAAGTTTAAAATTGGTGTCCAAAATAATTTCAAACAAAATTCAACAATAATATAACACAAAATCCAAAATATTTTGGGTCGAAAACAATTTGTAAATGAACTAAAAATAGATATATATTCTTAATTTTTAATAACATAATTACAGAAAATATACAAATAATACGTAATTTATATATACATAATTTCGTAAATTATACCCAAATAATTATATATAATGGCTTAAATTTATAAAATGTAAATCTTCAAAATTACAAAGACACGAGCAATATAAATAATACAAAGACATGAGAAAAATTACCCTACACATGACCTGGAGCTAGCGACCGTAGTGTGAGCATTAAAAATTTGGCAGCACTATTTATACTGCGCCAAGAGCTTAATTTATTCAGATCACCAAAGCTTAAAGTACATATTCACTTAAGGGGAGCTCAACATGCGGAAAAGACGGTGGTTGGAACTCTTGAAAGACTATGATATAGAAATTGTCTACTGCCCGGGAAGGGCAAATCTAGTGGTTGACGCCTTGAGTCGAAAGATAGCTGAAACTAGACCGCAAGAATGCCTAGACTATGAATTGAGAAAGATGGGAATCGAGGTCACTACGGATCAGGAAAGACTCGTGGCAATGCTTACATTAGAACCAAACTTATTAGAGATGATTCGGGAACGACAAAAGGAACACCTGGACGCACGAAATTGGAGGAAACTTTTGGACCAAAGGAATCCAGACTTTCATGAACGACGGGACGGTATGGTATGGTATGTTATCGGAATCGAGTGTGCATACCAAGGAGTTATTGAGGGAGGCGTATACGTCCAGTCTAACCATCCACCCCGGTGGGACAAAAATGTATCGAGACCTCAAGGGGCAATTCTGGTGGCCGGGAATGAAACGAGACGTGGCAGAATTCGTAGCCCGATGCATCACGTGCCAACGGGTAAAAGCAGAACATCAAAAGCCGGGAGGACTTTTGCAACCACTACCAATCCCAACATGGAAATGAGAAGACATAACCATGGACTTCGTGTCCAGATTACCTAGGACTCCTCGGGGCCACAACTCAATATGTGTAGTTGTGGATCGACTTACCAAGTCAGCAAACTTTCTACCTATTTCCACGAGATGGGGCATGGAGAGATTGGTTCAAACATACCTCAAGGGCATTGTTAAGTTACATGGCATACCCCGATCCATTGTTTCCGATCGAGACGGAAAATTCACGCCCCGATTTTGGAGAACCCTTCAAGAGTCACTCGGAACGAAACTCGCATGAGCTCCATGCACAACCCTAAAACCGACGGACAGTCCGAGCGAAAAATCCAGAATTTAGAATATCTTCTACAAGCTTGTGCACTAGAGTTTAAAGGAGGTTGGTCGAATCACCTCTACTTGGCCGAATTCGCTTACAATAATAGTTTTAAAGGAGGTGATGGCTTCATAAGGAGCCATGCCGAATTCGCTTACGAAGCCCTTTATGGAAGAAGGTGTCGAACCTCGACCAGTTGGGACGAAGTGGGAGAATGTAATAGCCGAGAAAAAGGTACGACGAAACAAATAGTAGGGAATGTAGCGGTAAAGTCTAGACGAGAGATAATGAGAGATACGGGAACGAAAGAACGTAAAAGGGAACGAAAAATAGAAAAGTAAAGAAAAAGATAAAAGATGGGTCAAAAGCAAAAGAATGAGGGGTCAAAGTGTGAATTAGAAAAGTTAAGATGTCTATAAATAGGGGTGAGGAGGCCCAAAAACGAGTTAATCATCATTAAGACCCGAAAATCCGAAAACTCCCGCAAAGAAGGAAAATTATCGCGAAAAACTCCAAGGCACAAAATTATCGCGAAAAAGTTGAAGGCAAGAATTGTCGCAAAAATTTTGAAGAACAAAGATTGTCGCGAAAATTTACGAAGGCAAAATTGTCGCGAAAATTCACGAAGAGTAAAAATTGTCGCGGATTTCCAGGCAGAAGTAGAATTGTCGCGAAAATACTAAGTTCGAGTGTTTTCGTTACGTCCCGAAGTCGGATCGTGGGAGGAAAAGTACACGGGAAGATTATAACACGCTAAAGCAAACGGTAAACGGAGTGAACACAATATAGTAAGGGAAGGTTCAGACTTAGGGAATGAGATTGGGTTAATAAAGAAGGAAGAAATGATACGAATGAACGAGATAAATGATAATAAGACTCGGGGTGAGGAAGGATGGACCGTCCGACCGAACCCAGCATCGTGCCTAGTACACGATTCGCCAAAGGAAGGGCATGCCTGATGAAGGGAACGATAAGTTCCAAAGAGGAAAAGATACGTACGAAGAGGGCGGAACGGATCCGGGTGGAAAAAGGGGTAGCGCCTAAGTACCCACCCGGGGAAGGGATGCATATGGCCCGTCGAGTCATCCAACAGCTAACGGTTGGCTTGGGCGGGACATGCACCGAGCATGTTAATCTCGGCAATAGAAAAGTTAATGAATGATGGAAATGATAAGGGTAAAAGAAGAGGGAAATAAGAAAACGGTTAAGTGAATTGGTTCATGTGTGTGTGTATGATGTAACTAAGAAGTAAGAAAGATAATGTGTAGTGTGTGTAAAGTTTCATTTAATAGATTGTGACCGCTTTACAGATTTTGTAGGTGACGCATGTGAGATATGATAGGGACGGGGAAGGAGGTCGTCGGTTGTCCGGTGATAGAGTCCGGTCCTTCGGAGAACACTCCAAATTATGCTGTCGTACTTTAATGTTTTGAACTATGTTTTAAATTTGCTTTCGAATATTTCCGTTTTAATTATCATGTTTTAAAAAAACAACTAGGCCCAAATTAGGGTCGTTACAGAGAACGTCAACTCATTGGACCTGATTTAGTGAGAGGCCGAAGCCAAGGTAAAACTAACACATGCAAGACTCAAGGTGACACAAGATAGGCAAAAGAGTTGGGCAGACAATAAGAGGCGGCTTCTTGAATTTCATAAGGGAGAAAAGGCATTACTGAATGTATCCCCAAACCGGGGCGTGATTCGAGTCAAGGGTATGGGAAAACTCAACCCACAATACGTAGGACCGTATGAAATTCTGGACAAAGTGGAAACGGTGACCTATCGACTACAATTGCCCACGGCCTTAGCATCCATACATAATGTCTTCCATGTGTCACAATTACATAAGTATGTGGCTGACTCGGATCATATTGAGGACCCTAATCAATTGGAAATCAAGGCAAATCTTACCTTCAAGGAACGATCGGTCCAGATTCTTGAACGGGAGGAACGAAAATCTCGACGAGGATTTATCCCATATGTAAAGGTGAGGTGGGGAAGACGAGGACCTCAAGAAGCTACGTGAGAGTTAGAAGCCGAAATGAAGAAGAATCACCCCAACTTCTTCGAGATAGGTACGACAAAGTTTTGGGACGAAACCTTCTAAGGGGGGTAGAAATGTAAGCCCCGCATGAGCGACAGGCCAACCAACGTCCTTAGGGAACTGGTCGGGATAGAGCGAACGTATCCTAGGCGACAGAAGTGCCGACTAAGGTCGACAAGGGGTCAACCATGGCGACAGCATGACGATCGACCATGACAATCAACCATGAAAGGCAGGATGATCGATCATGGTCTACCGAAGTATCGATCATGGCATCATTATCGACTGTAAGCGACATAACAATAACATAGTAATCGACAATGATCGATAGAACGGTCGACCCTGGCGTGATCCATGGTCGATTGTGATAGCATCACAATTGACCATGGTCGACAAAAGGGTCGACCATGGCGACAGATTCACGGTCGACCATGGATCACGCCAATGACAGCTGCCAACAAGTCCCGAAAAACTGGAACCTGCTCCAGTCAACACGTGACCCTCATGAACGGCGCTTGACTGACTGGCGTGAGCCGTCTACACTGTCCTTCACCCCGAAATTCAGGGGCCGATTTAGACTAAAGGACGAGGAATAAGATCCTTAGGCGACAAACAAGATCTATACCCTAACTTACGCAAACTCTAAAGGATAAATAGAACACTTAAACGAATAGAAAGGAAAGAAGAAAACTATTGGTGAGGAAAGAAAGAAAGAGAAGATAGGGCAACCGTTAAGCTTAGATCACGGCACGGCAGCAAGACACTTACGTGAAGCATCCCTCGCTCCTTCCACGTTTTTTTACAAACTCTTGCATCTTTTAAGCCTACGGGTCACGATTACATCCCTTTCATAAACATCCGAGGAACCACTGTAAGGGTGAGGATGAGCTCTAGATGGATATTGATTTTCATTAAATACTTAGGCCGCTAAGCATGGTTTCTCAAAGGTGTTTTCATGAATCACGTAAGCATTGCATGAGAGCTCCGACCCACGGAAGCGGGATCGGACTCCTACAACCGAGGACTTATCCCCAATGGCAACATGACATAGTCATGGTACTAAGAATCCCGACCTACGGGGATTGTTGCCTCCATTTGTTCCCGGAAAAGTATACGTTATGTCATGATATGCATAAGGTTGATATGTGACTCGGTTCATGTAATAATAAGTGTCCCGTGCTAGGTAAGGTTGGAGGTCAATACAACCATACGGGTAAGAAAGTATCGTCTATGAAATATGAAAGCAACCTTATTAAGAATCTTGTTACTTATTTTCAAGCATGATTTCTGACGTTGCCATACTGAGACTTAGTCTCATCATGTGTTATGTTTGTACACTAGGTCACAAGACTCCGGAAGCCGAGCATGATGAAGTCCGTTAGACGAGACCTGTATGATGTCAAGCATGGTAGGAGGGGGAGTTAGCTAGTTCGGTGAGACCAGGGCAAGTGTTGGAAATGGATCTATCCTTTAAGTTGATTAGGAAAAACTCTTCCTTATTTTGTACTAAACGAAAAACCTATGGTGTTTCCTCATGTCATGTGTGAAGGACATGGTCTATTTTGGAGTCGATCATTAGTCCCATTTTTATGTCGTAAACGTAAGTCGAAATCGATAATAATGATTTATACCCCGCCTAGATAGGTCGGCCGTTGGCCGAGTGGTCTGGAGAGAGTTACTGTCTTGACCCTGGTCGAGGGTCGAACGTCAGCAGCTTCGCTAAGGCTTACGTAGGGTAAGCTGTCGTTCCACTCTCGTCCAGGTGCGGGATGTGCCGTTGTCCAGCTCTCGACCAAAGATTTTCCCGGTAATCGATAGTTATGACAACCATAGAAATTGCGGGGTAGGGAATGTTTACTAGTTACCTTAATTATCTTCATTCTCTCCACTATATAAAGAGACTTGGGGTTTTTTTTGTATGACTTCGGTCCATCATCTCTTGCCGTCTACGAGTATGAGAGAACTCGTGTGTGGGTGTGTTGTATTCTTCTTCCAATAGTGGATTTGACCGTTCCGCCGATCACATAGTTTTTCAATTGCCTTGGGTTTTCCACGTTAAACTTTCTTGTGTCGTTTTTGTTCTTGTTTTTCAACATTGTTATTATTCTTGGGTTGCTCTAACCCATCGAGGTTATTAGCACACGTGTTATTCCTAACACGATCTCCGCTTGCAGCTACCATTGCATCAGAATTTCCAAGCATTTCTAGCAGTCGGTGGATCTCAGCACCACGTGAATCCGAATCATCAGGCAGAGAGAATTCTCCTTCTGGCCAATCCGGTAGCGATGTGGTAGTATCCATATCAGACTGATGTGGTTGGCAAACCTCCGGATCCGCAGCTGCACCATCAAAATTTTTGGCCTCCCATCGATTTCACGTTGATTTGCATGCCAGAAATGTACAGGTGCATTATAGAGTGTCGAGTACCTTAAATAAAAATTGAAACAATTAATATTTAATTAAAACATTACCAAAATATAAAAATATTACCTCGCTACAAAATCGGATACATAGCCACATTTTCAACTCTGTAACTCTTCATCCCGATTTGTGTCTGAAGTGCTAATTTCTCTGATATTGAAAGGGGATGCACTCCTTTAGATTTCCCAACCCCAGGAATGCGCTGCAGTAGTGCTGCGAACCCCCAAACCTGACTATGTGGCACGTCATTCAAACAAATTTTTCATATCATTTTCTAAGAGTGTCTCTAAAGTTGGTCATGAACTTCACATTCCCGGTGAAGTAATACATGTCAGCGTTACTACCGACTTTTTTGCAACGACAAACTGCAAAAATGTCGGATAGGGTCATATCACGATTGTCTTCTTCCCAAAACTTCAAATATCTGTTAATCATGGTAATGTCTTGTGGGGCCACAGCACTGAGAGGTAGATTCACGCACTTCAACAGATCTTGGATAAAGTCGTGGATCAGAAAAAGAATGTTACAATCAAATGTTTTACTGTCACGGTGATCGAGTTAGGTCCAACTCCTGGCGACAGAAAACCAGATATAATTTCCTCCGGGAGTGAGTGTGTAATGATGTATTCATCTGAAACATTGTATTTGATCCGAATATTATCAAAATAAGTAGTCGTTTACCTGAAAAAAAACATAATTTAATAAGAATGTTGTGATAAACTAGTTAGCACATAAAAGTGCATTAATAAAAATACAAATTCCAATTCGGAAAATTAAATTCGTATGTTATTTATTACATATATTAAAACCCTAAAACAATTACAAATATTGCTCAAGTTTAAAATTGGTGTCCAAAATAATTTCAAACAAAATTCAACAATAATAAAACACGAAATTCAAAATATTTTGGGTTGAAAACAATTTGTAAATGAACTAAAAATAGATATACATTCCTAATTTTTATTTACGTAATTACAGAAAATATACAAATAATATGTAATTTGGATATACATAATTTCGTAAATTATACCCAAATAATTATATATAATGGTTGAAATTTATAAAAAATTAAATCTTCAAAATTGTTACAAGCAATTATAAAAATTCCTAATTTTTAAGGGATATTTAGAAAATTATCCTTATCCCTAAATTTTCAGAATTTCAGTAGCAATTTAACCCAAATTTCTAAACAATTTCAGGAGCAGTTCAATATAAATTAAACGTAATTTGCTACGGAAAATTTTAAAACTTCCTAAACTGTTACAAAATATGATATATATTCGTAATTGATAATTTTTGGAAAATTATCTCTTACTCCCTAAAATTTTACCTAAAATTGGTAGTTATTTTGGAAGCAATTTAACCCAAAATTTTGGAAGCAATTTCGATGACAATTTGACCCTAATCCAAGGTAATTTTCTACGGAAAATTTTCGAACTTCGTAAACTATTACAAAAAAGGGCAACTTTGGTGGCAATTCAACCATAATCGAATGTAATTTTCTAGGGAAAATTTTTAAACTTCATGTTTGGTGTTACAAAGGGCACTTTCGGTGGCAGTTCAATACTAATCGAAGGTAATTTGCTCCCCAAATTAGAAGTTCAAAATCGTAAACATAGATTTCTTCAATTATGCTCAAATCGAAAGACGAAATACCCACTCAAATCGTCAAAATTGATCAACTATGAGTACCACAACAACAATAATCGTAAATTACATTCGATTGGCGTGACAACGACTTGACAAAACACAAAAAACACAGAGAAGGAGCAGCTTCAACTCTCATACCGAAGATAGTGGAGAAGCAGGCGTTGGCGGCTATAAATGAACAATAACTCGATTTCCACAATAGTAGAAACCAAGCTATTGTTTTTAAAAAAAAAAACATTGACTGATTTTTTGGAATAATTGAAACCAAGCTATTAAAATGTTCATCAATGTGATTTTGATGAAATAACAGAGTTTACTAATTTAAAAATACAAACAGTTTTTTTTCTCCTGTTGGCAGTAAAAAACTCATAATTAGCAAATAAATATTGATTTTATTTGATCAATTTATAAATGGATAGGATTGCAACACATGGATACCGACACAAACATCGATTCTTCCATGGCTCCCGAGCTGCCACGTCCTTGATAACTTCCCAACAGTGAAAAACGGTACTCTGCCTCTGAAACCGAGAGCCATGATTCAACATCAAATCTTTTCCTTTGTTTCTTATCCCAAGCTTACCCCTTATTTGTTCTCTTCAGCTTTATCATTCCAAAGTGCGAGATTCGTGCCATCTTTTTTTCAAGGTATGCAAATGCATTCATCAAACGCGACCGTATCTGGGCGGACTACCGTTCACAAGGTTCCCGATTATGGGTCGGAGGAGATGGAGCTTATAGCCGAAGAGACATTTGCACGCTATATGTTTGATGGTTTGCCACAGATGAGAGGAAAGGGGGTTTCTATTGTTTGGTTTAGGAATGATTTGAGGATTCTTGATAATGAAGTCTTGTTTAAAGCTTGGGCTTCTTCGCA
>RWGZ01001736.1:609007-726399 GCA_009725065.1 Utricularia reniformis | reverse complement strand
TATATTATATTTCATTGTTTCGATTTTATTTATTTTTATTGATTCGTACACGTTTTTAATATCGTCATTTTGAAACGATCGAATTTCACATAAAGTTATGTATTTATCATATCAAAATAAAAGTAATAATTTTTTAAATATTTATTTACTAAATTACATATTTAAATTATAAAAATAAATTAATAATTAATAAAACTAATATTTTATTATATATATATTAAACTAAAATATTTTAAATTAATAAAAATAAATACAAATTTATTCTCCGCGGATAAGGGGCGGACAAGTCCTTATCCGCAAAGCGTATTTTTCCGCGGAGGAATCAACGCCCATGTAACCATGGGCGCCAATGTGGCGGACATGGGGCGGATAAGAGTGTATTTTCATCTGTTCTTATCCACCGTTACAGGTAGTCTTATACACTTGTTCATTTCCAAGGACCCTTTAAGAGTACAATTTGCACGTGCATTTACGTATGCACGGTAGACTTATTAGGGAATTATCATGCTAATATTAAGGTACAAATTATGGTTTCATATGTTTTATTACTATAAATAATTGATTAATATTTCATTAACATGTAATGTAGGGTACGAATACGGTTCAAGAAACATATTCACGTAAAAGTTGTTACGATTTCTTGTTCTGGAGTGTTGATGAGTTCTATATACACGTTGAACCGAACTGTGTGATTCATCAATGCACACTTCCTATGTTTCTATTGAGGTGCCCGAAAATAGGAAGATTGATAATCGATGTAAGTTCGAATTATTTATACTAAATGTGTAATTTATTATTATGAAATGTTATAAAATGTAATTCACTTTGGACTCCTTATGATTACTATTCCTATGAAACAAAACAAGGAAATGGGATTTATATGAAAGAAAAATTGAGATGGATTATGGGATTTCATGAAATTAGATTTCAATGGTTGAGTTATGTGAAGATATCGGGGGTGAGATCCAATCCGAGTTATATGTTTTTAGTTGAATTTTTTCTCATGATGACGACTTGCGATTTGATTCTCGTTAAGGCTAAAGATGACGATTTCTCCATTGAACACCTTAAGTTTTATGAGGTGGGATGAAGACTATGCAACAAGGATCATTATTTTGAAAGATGATTAATAATAATGATAATCTTATTTAGATTAATGTGTGCTTACTTTTGTAATATTTGTTTGCTTATAATTTCACCATTTATATTTACTTGATTATCTTAATCAATATTGTCAATTAATTAAATTGTTGAAATTAGAGAGTATCCTGAAATTAAGACACGAGAACAAATCTTATAAACTTAATCAATCATATTTCTCTAACTAATATAAGACAATTCAACACTCATCCTCAAATTCAATCATAAAACTTGAATTTGCAATTTGAAATAAATCGAACTATACCTAATACAATGTTGAAATTATGGAGTTTGTCCGAAATTTCGATAGGGTGAATGAACGAGATTAAGAATATGAGATAACACATTAAAAAACTTTAACATGTTATTTGATAAAATTTCTTATCTTGATAATTCTAATAAATCACACTTACCATGTTTAAAGTTCAAAGGTTGACCCCATGGATTAAAAGGGGAGATTTAAATAGATAATATAATTTTTTTATATTTTTAATTAAATAAAAAAATAACCGAAGTTTTAATGATTTGTAAGCCATACAATTTTTCGTTAAACTGTACCAAATGTTCACATAAAAGCCACAAAACATACCAGGCCATGATCCTGATAGATCATAAGTTCAGTTCTTGCTTGCCATAAATGCGTTGAATCTCACGAGTTGCAGCTTGGAACGATTCTGTAACAAGATAAATGTGTATAAGTAAAGCATGAATTCATTCTTATGTACACTACCTTTCCAAGTCCGAAATGCCTTTTGGTTTATGGGAGAGCCGGTTACTGTCTGGATTGCGTCAAATAATCGGCTTTCTGGTGTCGATCTTAACTCCTGAACGATCTGATATATAGTCTTCCCATTCTCGAAGTATATGTGGTTGTTCGGGTGCTTCGTCTTTGAACCAGCATGGCGCTCAAACTCATATGCGTTAAGTGCCTTCAAAACAATAGGTAAGCATTAAATCCTCAAATCCTCATATAGCATCAACACCTTACTTTGGAGTAGTTACAAGCAGGGCATCCGCATAGATAACCGGAGCCTTGGATGATTCCACGAAGCTCCTGAGAATATATACTACCGTAAGTCCCTAAAAGAACCATATATCATTAAGGAAGAAACAAGTTGCAAAGATACCTCCCGAGAAACAGAAACGTATCGTACAGGTATTCCATCTAGAATTCCAGTTGCAATCAAACTCCTTACATTAGATGGGAAACTGTTGGGTGCTTCTTTTCTTGCAGATTTTATTTCCAACTTACTCTTACAAGTAACAGTACATTCAAGCCTAGGTTTGGAATTGGATGACTTTGAGTTGCTAACATTGGCACCATCAACTTCCTTTCTGATAGGCGATTCTGATGCGTGTTCTGAAGATTGTTCAAAAAGTAAGCTGTAGCTACTAATTGGTCTTTCAAGAGCTTCAAGCACAGAATCATCTTGATATCCACTGAAAGATAGTCCGTCATTGTCTCCTTTGTTATAAGATTGTGTTATCAATATGGAGTCACCGAGATTCTTGTTGAATTTTGCTGCCATAGATCTGATATTTTCTTCCCCCATGTCATATGAATGACTCATCAGCAATGCATTTCCCCCTTCATTACTAGAAGCTTGTCCCAAGGATACAAAATTGCTTTCACTAGCCCTACCGAATGTATGCTCCAATCCCATGGGACTCCCAATCCCATGTTCCAAAGATGTGCATAATCTACTGTTGGGATCCTTAACCTGATTAACCTTCACTTTTCTTAGTCCACCATAACTTAGCCCTGCTTCTATATCTTCCATGGAATATGAAATTGGACCAATAGATGAAACAGTGTGAAACTGCTCATTGCCTACTGGTTTCCTCATGTTTATACTGTTTGGTGCAGCAGCAACAGACATATTTGCATCATTCAAAGTTACAGGGACTGTAGTCTCAGATCCATATTGTCTATCCATGTAATGATTTGGCACAGAGTGAACTGATGGAAATCCAGAAGAGCTGTCCCAAGCTTGCTTCTTGCTTCGAAATAATTCTGTTTCGGAAGCATCTAATATCCATTGGTGGCCACGCTTAGAATCCATTCTGGTGTAAGCAGAACCTGTATCAGTTACATGTCCACTGACCTTTGGCATCCAAAATTCCTTCTCCTGGAATAAAAATGAGAATAAAATATGCAATTCAATAACAAGATCACAGATTATTGAGGCAGGTATAAGCAATCAAAGATAAAATTAAACAACTTCAATCCACTGTGTATCTCCCATGAAAATCCCCATGAAATGCGGTTGCGTGAAAGTTTAAAGTAAACACCTACCATTTCGAAGAAACAGTTCCGCAAAAACAAAAATTACTGATATTCAACGGTGCTATCGAACTCGAATGCGGTTCTAATTGTCAATTTCATAGAAAAAGTACTCCATTGATGATTTTGAGGGCATTCCGAATTTCAGAGACGTGCGAAACCAATCCCCCTCCGCCCTGAATAGCGTCCCACCAGATTAAGATGAAGAATCAAGGCAATGGCCGAAGAATTCAGGTGAACGTCACTTTGGCGTTAAGATTCATCACTTGAAACTGATAATTTCAGGGCTTTGTGCGTTTCGCATTTGGTTTCCACCGATCGCTCTCTTGGCGAAAAATCCTGATCTTTGGTACAATCTCAGCCGTCAATTTAATTTAAATCAAAACATAATCTGGGTTTGGATATTACAAGGCCCCAAATTAATTGGGCCCCCAAGAAAGATAAATTGATACTGGCCCATCTATAAATATAATTGTTTTCTTTTTAATGATCAGTGATAACCCTTCATCCGGCGAAGAAATCAATTGTCCGCCGGTAAAGTTTTCCGGTTACGGTCGTTGCAATGACAGGTGCTGGATCTTTTTAACGCCGGGATTTCCAATTTTACTCTTTCACCACCGCGAGCTGGACAAGATTTATACTGGGAAAACAGGTGTCCCAGACTTCTCTTGCCTGGGCCGCAGATCAGCTGCAAGAGGTTGGAAGATTTCCCGTTATTAGCCGGAACGGCAACCTCGGAGTTTAGTTTCTGCTGGCCGGCGTCGGGTTTCATCAAAGTGTCAAGTGTTCCAGAGCTGGACTCCGACTGCGGTGGCGTTATTTCAATCTCGTCACGGTGGGATATTTGGTCATTCTGTTCCTTGTCTTTCTTCTCTTGTTCCACTATTTCTATTCCGACCTGACGTCGGCGGGCGTGTTCCGTCTGAGTAGAAGCATCCGTGATGATATTTGAGGACGATACATCCGCCTTATAGACTTTATAGTCCATGGAATTGACGTCAATAGAACCGCCGCAAGAGAGGTTGCGCCGTCGCTTATCAGAAGGCTTGGAGGCCCAATCAAGATGAACGCCAGCTCCGGTAACTGGCGGCGGAATCTCAGAACCCTTGAGAACGTACTCGTGGCCATGTACGGGAAGTATGAGATCGCTCTCCGACAAATCATTCCACACAAATCCATTCTTGTAGCCCCTGAGAATAAATCATTCAAATCTTGACAAAATTCATTGAAGAACACCATAAATCTATCCACAAATTTTACCGTTTACACGACCAAGAATACAATCCTGCCATGCCATTTCCTCGAAGAACATTTAACCGATCGATTACATCTACGAGTCATTCAAAAAAAAAGTAAAAAACCCATCAATCAAATCAAAATTCCATGTAACTTTCTTCTATACCTTTCAACAGAAGTCCACGAGGAGAGGATATCGTCACCTCCATGAAATGTGGATGCTCAAACTGCCCATTTCTACATAAATAANGGGGGAACATCGCAAGTGTATTTGCGGTGTCCGTGCGGGAGGGGTTGAACATGCTTGGGTCCAACTGACCTATGCGTGGGTGAGTTATGCGTGGCCATACTTTCAACAGATCTTCTTTCGGAACTGTCATCCACACATAACAAGTCTCCCACGCATAGAGAGACTCTTCTTTATCTACAATTGCGCACTATTTGGTTCGCACCGCTATGTAATACAACTTACGGCATCCCAACAGACCCTTCCCCTTTCGGGACCAAAGCAAGAACAGGTTAAAGAAGTGTTTTAAGGTTGGGGCCCGATTCTGTTGGTGACAATAAAAAATGAACACTATAATATATACGTAACTGCCCGGGAATAACGCAAAAGTGGGGCAGTGGATTTCTTTAAGCACGGCCGCTACAAAAGGATGTAGCGGAAAACGAAGCCCGCACTTTAAAGAGGCGTAACTAACCGGAATAGCAGACCCCGGTACATTCATTTCTGCCGGAAGGAAACAGGGAATATCTTACCGTCCATTCCAAATAGAGTAATGTGCCGGGATTGAAAACCTAGACCTAAACTCCTCAATGTCCAACTCAGACATAAAAGGATAACGCATTTTGTGAGGAGCCATGAGAATATACCTTAGAAAAAACGGATTGAAAGAGGGTCGGACGAAAATCCGTTGAGGGCACAAGAAACTTGCTGCAATTTCTTTTTCACGAGAATGACGATGAGAAGAAACAGTGCCCAAAATCCCAATTTAAATATTAATCTCCCAGCCAATGGCGTGCCGCCACGTAATACTGCCTAGGAATGTGACAGTACGGGGCGCACTCATCACGCCTCTTGAACTTTCGAATGTGAAGAGGCGCGGGTCGAGATATTAATATTTAAAGAATATCAAAGATAAAAGTATAATTTAAATATACGTTATTAGGTTTTAAGCGTGATTAATCCATACACTAAGGCAAACATCGGTCCCCTGGACTCTCACTACCTACAGGTACGGTCCCATGTTCTCATGAATGTGCAAACATCATGTAATCGGCCTTGTATCACCTCTGCGATTGGCAATCAAGCCCGAGGGGCTAGTGATGAGAACTCTATGACCGGGTACCTTGTGATGGGTAAGGCCCAACAACGGTTGGGTCAATTCAAATAGCGAAAATGAATTCCTACAGCCCATTTACACCTCTAAGGAGGAGCGGCCCGATGTTCAACTAGAGGACCGAAGCTAACCTTAACGAAATAAAGCGTTTTCTGGCAGCTGGCACCTGGGTTCGGTCCAAGCGGTTACAGAACGGTTACAACTCACGTTTACCATGCTTCGGGCCTTCCCAAGTTTACCACGCTTCGGGCCCAATCACGCAGACCACGCCTCGGTCCCAATCTCGTTTTACATCCCGCGATAACAACCTCTAACAAACCTGTCAGAGGCAGTTACAGAGCGTGATTTACACACACTATGAACTCTATAAATACAGGGCAAGACGACGGAAATAGCAGGACCCTTTGGACGCGGAAGGACATGCCGTTACCCTGCCGGAATTCTTACCGCTTTCTTTACCTTGTCATTTTCATTAGCCTCTTTTGTATTGACTATAGTTATTTTATTAGTGAACAGGCTAAGAGCATAACCTGCTCTTAGTCGAGTGGTTTTCACCCCAATTCCTAGGGTTTCCACTATACATCGCTGTGCATTTATTTATTTCCAGCTTTGGATCGTCTTCCACATCTAAAACAAATCAGAACCGAGTTCGTTTGTTGAACAAACCGGACGACTGTTGGTACCCCCTAAAAAGGGACCATAACAATACTCAAATTCGATTGTTCGCTAATATGTTTGTGTTTATTCAAATTTTTATTCAAACTCGTTTTATTGTTCGAACAATGTTTACATAAATAATTTGAATGAACAAATACGATAACAAACAAGTAGAATAGTGTATCTAAAAACAATAAATATAATGTTTTTAGACAATATTATGGTTATTATCAATAATATTCAGATATACCAATTGACATACCGATTATCTTGATATTGTCGGTTACAATCGATATGATACGAAAATTTCAATATATTTAAAAAGATTGTAAATACTAAATATAAAAAATTGATTAAAATTATAAATGTCAATAGTTTATATAATTGAGATGAAAATTATTTATAAAAATATTAATATTAATATTAAAAATAAAGAACGATATATGTATAAAGATAAAACAAATATTGAAAAAAAGAAAAAAACTTTTAAGATCAATCTAATGTGGTGTGGGTGTCTGTTCGATTAGAGAGGAATCCAAATGGAAAGATGGGTGGTATCCATTCGTTCCAACTATTTCAATTTGGAGAAAATCGCGTTATTGACCCATAATGTTTAAAATAGTGTAAAGACGATACCCTTAAAATTTGTAAATTACGTGAGAGACCCCCGGAGTTTCAAAACCGTTCAAAAATGACTCTCGAGTGAATAATAGCGGTTTTCGTCTTTTTTGTATAAATGATTTTGATAATTTATACGTTATTTTTAAAATTTTCAAAGTTTGGAGATATAGTTATAACATCTTTTCAAAATTAATTAGTCAAATACAAACTTTAGGGACGTTTAAAATATTAACGAGTATAATAGTCAAATATAAACGATTTTAGAAGTTTGGGAGCCAATCACGCAATTCGTAAACTTTGAAGGCACGGTGTTTACAACATTTAAAAATTTAGGGGCTAACCGTGCACATTATATCAACTTCGAGGATTTTGTATGTAATTTACAAACTTTAAAATACCGTACTTACACTATTATATAGTTTTGAGATGAATTAGAAAAATAACTCTTTAAATTTGCGTCAAAATATAGAACCTTAATGGGCCTAAAGTTATCAATTAGGCCCCACTCCACCCCATAGATTTGAAATTTGAATTGAAGGTCGCAGGAGTTAACGGTACAGTTTCTTCATCTTTGAATCTGCATTACAAATGCTCGATGAAATGCGTGAGACAATACACAGGGAAGTAGTTGACGAGAAAACCAGTATTCCTCTTCGTAGATCTCCTAGATTCCATCTCGGAAACACTGTTAGAGAAGCGGATAAGAAACCAAAGAGTCCTCCCCGAAGATCAACGAGATTTCGCTATGGAAAGCCAATCGTTGATGATGTAAAGAAACCCAGTAGTCTTCCCCGAATATCATCCACGTTGCGTCATCAAAGGGCTGTCGTCGATTCACCGAAAAAGCCCTGTAATGTTGTCCGTAAATCACCCAGATTACATTGTGGAAAGACTGTCAAAGAAGCCGAAAAGAAACCAAGGAGCCCTCTTCGAAGATCACCCAGATTCCGCCATGGCAAGGCTAATATGGATTCTTTGAAAAAACCCAGTAGTCCTCTACGGCAATCACCCAAATTACATCATGGGATTGTGAAGAAGGTCAAATTATCAGAAAATAACCTAGATTCATTTGTAGCAAGCGAGGCAGATAAGAAGGGAAGAACAAATTATGTAGTGGAAAATGTAATTGAAGAGGATCATGCCAAGGAAAACTTAGAAGTCATTAATGGTTGGTCTGAGGAGCAGGAACGTGCTCTGGGAAGAGCTTATTTTACAGCAAAACCAACACCTAACTTCTGGAAGAAAGTTGCTAGAATGGTAATCTGTTTAACCTAATTTCATTCCCTTTTCAATTTGGATTCTCAACGAGAAATTGTGATTCGATTGATGCAGGTACACGGGAAATCAGCAGAGGAATGCTTTGACAGAATACATTCAGATCTTTTGAGCATATCTGAAACTCCAGCTCGTTCAAGGGTAAGAAGGAAGAAGAAAGCTTTATCTCCATTGTTTTCAGCAAGCAAGTTACTCATCCCTGAAGATAAAAAAACTCGTAGAATAACTAGACTTCAATCACATAAGAGAGTGAGATATCTTTTGGATAAACANGACACTAACATGATGTTAGGGTGAGCCTAGCTTCCATCTCTATGGATTTATCATGTGTATCGGCGCAACTGCTGCGAGAGCATTGAAATCGGTGGTTCAAGGAATTTTACTTTCTGCTGAAGGGTAACTAACTATTTAGTTTAGTTTTGTATGAAGCATGAATCTTCTAATGTAGTGTTTATTTTGCAAGGGAAAAGCTCAACTCTATGAATCTTCTAATGTACATGTCTCCGGTAGCCGTATTTCTTTTACTCCCTGCTGCCTTATTCATGGAAGAAAATGTTATTGGTATCACATTGGCACTTGCTAGGAATGATGGTGGTGTAATTTGGTTACTTTTGTTCAATTCTTCATTGGCTTTCTTTGTAAACTTGACCAATTTTCTGGTCACAAAGCACACTGGTGCCCTTACTCTTCAGGTACCTACAAAAATATGGTACTTTTACATGGGATTGGCTCATGATATTGAGCTTGTGTTGCAGGTTCTTGGAAATGCGAAGGGTGCGGTCGCAGTTGTGATCTCGATAATGATATTCAGGAATCCGGTTTCGGTGACGGGGATGCTCGGATATTCGTTGACTGTTGCTGGTGTTATACTTTACAGTGAAGCTAAGAAAAGATCGAAACTCAGTTAGCAAAAGAAACCATCTTCATCATTCATACTTGTAATATTATATCACAAGCCAAGTTCACAATAAAACTGAGTTTGCTTCATCAAAGAGGAATCACAATACCATTTTTATTCTGTTTGTGTTGTTGACAATGGCATATTCTTTTGGATTCCCATCTTTTACTGATTCAGTTGCTGCATGGAATGAACTAAAAAGTAAAAACCAGAGCATTTTGAATGAAAATGTAGAATTCCAAGATATATCATCTTACGTTTCAGGGTTTTGCGCCACGTGTCCCTTGATCGTTAGCTGCATTATCCTTCTGTTGGCGTTCCTTTTATCGTTAGCTGCATTATCCTTCTGTTGGCCTCTCCTCGCCCTTTTTTTTCTTGCTCTTGGTTTTGCTATTGCAGAAGTGAGAAGTCATGGAGACTACTGGTATCAATTGTCTTTCCCGTGCTGCAGTTTCGCCTAAACTTTCTGCGCAGCTATGCTCAATTGCACACAGTCCTCGTCACATTCGTCATGCTTACAGCACCAAGGTTTTGTTCTCCAGTCTCTTTTTTCACTGCAAAAAGTTTCAAGTATATTGAGGTGAATGAATATTGTGCGTGTAGAATTTGAAATCAAGCTCAATATATGGAGAGTCTCTGCGTATTGCTCCCAAGTCATGGTTGAAGCTTTCAAAGGCAAAGAACGCTTCTGTGATGACAAAGTGTGAGATTGGTGACAGTTTGGTAAGTTATAATTTCAAATCATATGAGATTTACTTACCAGTTACCAGTACAATGATGTGATTCAATATGTATATTGTAGGAAGAGTTTCTTACAAAGTCGACTTCGGACAAGGGACTCATCAGGCTGTTAATGTGTATGGGTGAAGCACTGCGTACAATCTCCTTTAAGGTAAGAACTGCTTCATGTGGAGGAACAGCCTGTGTTAACTCATTCGGAGACGAGCAACTCGCAGTTGATATGCTTGCAGACAAGCTTCTTTTTGAGGTTCAATCTCTTTGTGTACTTTTTGCCAACCAAAACATTCATTATGAACAGCTTGATGTTGTTTGTGTAGGCGTTGCGATATTCTCATTTCTGCAATTATGCTTGTTCTGAGGAAGTACCTGAGTTACAAGACATGGAAGGACCAGCTGAAGGTAAGTTTTTCTTCTCATAAATCTGCAAATATGTTATTGAATGATGTAAGTGAAACAGGAGGATTCAGTGTTGCGTTTGATCCACTGGATGGTTCAAGTATAGTCGACACAAACTTTACAGTAGGGACAATATTTGGAGTGTGGCCTGGTGATAAACTTACAGGTGTGACTGGAGCTGATCAAGTTGCTGCTGCAATGGGGATTTTTGGTCCCAGAACAACTTATGTTCTAGCTCTCAAGGATGCACCTGGAACACATGAATTCCTTTTACTTGATGAAGGTGTTCTTTACAGGCATTTGATCTATTCTGAAAACAGAACTAACAAGCTTATTGTGCATCAGGGAAATGGCAACACGTAAAGGATACAACATCCATTGGAGAAGGAAAGATGTTTTCACCTGGTAACCTAAGAGCAACTTCAGACAACCCAAACTACGCCAAGGTTGGTATTTCATCAAACACCTTCACTGCATTACTTCAATTCCTACAAATGGGAGTTTATTTATGATACACACAGCTAATTGACTACTACGTTCGTGAGAAGTATACCTTGCGTTACACAGGAGGAATGGTACCCGATGTTAATCAGGTAACTTCGCCGTCGAAATCGTTTACCGAGTTCTGGGTTGATTTGACGGTGTTTTTTTCTGCAGATTATAGTGAAGGAGAAAGGAGTTTTTACCAATGTGACGAGTCCATCTGCAAAGGCGAAGCTAAGATTGCTATTTGAAGTAGCTCCATTGGGATTCTTGATCGAGAAGGCTGGGGGGTATAGCAGCGACGGGAAACAATCTGTGCTTGATAAAGTGATCAATAATCTTGATGAGAGAACACAAGTAGCTTATGGATCAAAGAATGAGATCATTCGATTTGAAGAGATTCTTTATGGATCATCAAGGCTCAATGCTACTGAGCCAGTTGGAGTTGCAGCTTGACTTCATTCTTCATTTCTCAGATTCTTCGGTAAGTTTTTTCACATACAGAAAATTCGAAAGAAGCATTCACACGAATATATATCTCTTTTTTAAGTTTCATTTGATAATATCCAAGATATTGCTGCTCTTTTAAATTTCTATATATTGGATCGTTATATTTTAAAATATAACGTTTGATATGAGTTTAAAATGGATTAGATTATATTAACTTGTTTGATTTAAAAAAATTGAATTTAGTAAAAATTTTGTAGACTTATTTTTTCAAAATCAGATCCATATAAATTAAAAATTTATATATTTTGTTAATTTAATTTAATTTATTATTTAATGTATATTCTATATACCAAATATAGATCTAATATACCGATACACTGAACTTGTTTGGTCGGTACTGTTTTTTAAAACAATTATGTTAAGAATGGTATGAAGTTACATGTCTAATAATGATATTGCATTCTAATAATAAGATTGTATTCTAATTTCCAAATCCAGACATCCAACCTTCTACTCATTCTGAATTTAAAAATAATTTGAACATGTATTATGATTATAATTTGAAGGTGTTTTGTAAAAACTACAATAATGCAATATAACATCAAAATGCATTTTTAGAATATATATAAAACATAGTCTTAAACACTTTCGACTGATCTCAATATCGACAATAAATAATGAATATAATCCGAAATAAATAATATCAGGCAAATGAGACCGAAAATAAATTGTAACTATATAAGATGAATCAGCCAATCAAGCCCTCCAATTCTCATTCACTAAAGCATTGCTTTTAAGATGCTAAATCCCATTTCAAGTCCAATAATAATACCTATAATGTTACAACACACAATAGTACACTGCAGTATGTGCTATAAATCCTAACCTTTATTGTCTATGATTTGTGGGCTTGTTGGTTAACAACCATCTGCTTCCCTTGACAAGTTCTTCCTTAACCATGAACAGAACTGCGGCTGCAACGACACTTTGTACAATTTTTGTGCTCATTCCCTTGTAAAAACCATAGACGCCTTCGTAGTGTATCATCTTTAGTATAGCATCAACAGTGCCTGCATGGAGTTTACAGCCAAATCGAAGTTAATAAACGTCAACTAAATCGTGATCACGAACGAATCTCATCAGACCTCTGTACTCATTCCTTTTGTCTATACCAATAACAGTACCAGTAGCCTGTTTGGCTTGAAGTCTTGACTGAAACATTCAAAGTTAACAAAATTGAACAGATAGATTATCATTCGGCAAAGAAGACTGCATATCTCTAAGATAGTCATACGATACCTTAACAACGAGAAGAGGGTAAGTTAGAATTGTGGCTCCGAGTTTTGCTAAAGCACCAAGGAGAAATATCTAGAGATGATAATAGATAAAGGAATCTCTGAAAAATGGCAATGGAAAATATCAAAGTAGTATGCACCTGTAATGCAGAAACATCACTGCTGCCCTTACTATTTGGTGAGCGTCGACTCTTCAGTTTCTTCAAGAGAGTCTCATAAAGCATGAACTGTATGGCAGGATTACTGACCTATGGAAGAAAATTAAATAATCAATGAACAAGCCCTGAAACCACTAACTTGCTTATATTTGCAAATACCATGATCAGTGTGGGGAAAACGCCTTTCCAGAATCCCAAAATTCCTGCCTCATCATAGACTTCTTGGATCTGAAGATTATAAAGGAGATATTTTTATGTGCTTTGAGGGTGAGGATAAGATGAGAAAAATATATCGTGAACTTGTTTTCGTACCATATGACCAGTTCCAAACGGAGGAAGTTCAATATCAGATAGAACAACTTCCTTAGATGACAACGGCCAAGAATGATTTGCTTGGTTCTTTTTGTGAGTCTGCAACATACACATTGTTAAAATGCAGATATGATGAAATTTTCAGTCAACTGTTCTAAAATGTATAAGGCTAGATTTATATATCATTGCTTCAGTTGAAGCTTCCCCCTGCAATCTTACCTGCATGCGTGTAACAACTACCCAAATAGGATTCGTTAACAGCACATTTACACACCTAGGGAGAAAAAATAGATGCAAGTATCACTGATCGACATCCGCAAAACTAACTCAATGAAACATAAACTTTGGTTAAATTTGAGTTTATTTGGTTCTTTTAGTCTTCTCATGACCAAGTTTCAGTATGGATTAGAATTTCAAAGGAATAATAGGGAAGTTGAATTAAGAAGGATTTTTCAATCAGTAATGCATTAAAGAGACTCAAAATACCCAGATAGACAAGCAACCACAAGTGAAGAAAATGCCCCAACTGATCCATCACCAATGCCTCTCTTCTTTCGTTCTAGGGAGGCAGCTTCAGCCTTGTCCCTGAATATTTGATAGAAGTAATAATAAACACCCTGTACAATAGAATATATGGATACATAAGATGTCTGCCCTCGCGTTAGAAATATTAAACACTACATATGAAGCAAAAAAATATGCAGAGGGAGCAATGATCATATAATATAATTTTGATGTTTCTTTGCATTATAAACATATTCAACTTAGAAGATGCAAGAACACTGAGATTTAAATCCCAATTCTATAACAGGTCTGATCCCATTGAGTAAAAAATAAGTAACTTCGGTTGCTGAGTAATCTATTTAGCCATTTAGGTTGGCCCACCAAGCGAATTATATATTCTATGCTTCTTACAGCCACTAAAGGACAATCGATGGCACACATCCCCAATTGAAAAGATTGCTACATTAGATATTATAAAACCAAATCCCTGATAACGTGATCATAATTATACAGGAACATACGAGTGACGAGACCAAGAAAAATCATGGTTACCTGAGAGGCTGCTGTTCCAACGAGCGATGGAGCTAATCCTCCATACAGCCTACCCCACCCTTCTTGCTTCACAACCTACACATGATGTTACATCATTATCAGAGAGAGGTGAGGAAGAGTTCGTAAAATGAAAAAAACCTGGCTTATCTGTTCCAAGGTTCCAACTTTCTTCTTCCCTTCCTTAGGATCTCGATCGGTTTGTTGCCGAGTATTAAACTAAAACATCAAAACACAATAAACAAATAGCAAACAAATTTCTCATGCAGACGAAATAAACCAAATTAAAAATAAAAAAAGCTTTCAGACTCATAATCCAGAATATTTCAAAGAAGCGTGAAGAAATAAGCAACGAAAGTGGGCGACGTGGAAGATACGGAAAAGCAACAATGTTACGTACAGTTTGGAGAGGGTAAGTAATGAGCTGAGCAATTAGCCCGGCTCCCGCACCGGCGAGGCCGTTGATCAAAGCGTCAGACATGATCTCCAACAATCATACAGTACCCGGCGGTGATCTATTCCCGGATCATGACGAAATCAGAGAAGGGAAGAGAGAGGAACTTGGGGAATTTTAATTGCATCTGATTTGATTCGATTTTCAAGTTTCAACACAGTTGACGAATTTAAATGTGCAGCCCCCCTCATCAATGATTAAATCACGTTGCTTTAATTTTCAATAAAAAGATACAACGACCCGCTAAACGCAGTAGCCGTTATGTGTTGAATCAAGTAACCTTACAACATTGTATTATTTTGTTTTATTATGTTATGTTATAAAAAAATGGGTCCAATAATACACTTACCATCACATAAAAACAAATGGTCAAGTGCACATTAAACTATAATAAATGTTAGCATAAAATGGAGATTAAACTTCTCAAAACTAAATGCGGAAATGAGATAAAAAAAACATAAAACTTTTACGTGTAATTCACTATCAAAAGAAAACAATGGACCACTTCGTGATCAATTCACTATATTTGTGCAACCAAAACAAAGCAACAAACATAGTTCTACAGAACCTGTGCAAAACTCACTTCTCAGTGCTCCTCCATTAGCTGTCTTATGATGATAATCATGTATTAAAGCGGATGACACTATATTTATAATATCTACAGTGGCCTTTAATATTAAATCTCACTAGTTATTTGTTGACTTCACTCTAGTGCATTCTCTTCAGTAGATTGATCATCACCGAAGTTATACCGCTCTCAAAGCTGAATTCTGGTACCGATCGTCACTTCCTTTTTACCGATCGTCACATGTGGATCGGTCCCCTTCTGGAAAGTGTCAACGACCTCCCTTCGTCAAGTATGATGAATGTACCTAACAATAATTTGAAGATAATTGGTTCGGTTTTAATTAAGTAAAATCATAATTAAAAATTTGTTAATCTAATCAGTTAAAACCGATAAATCTCGTTTTCACACATTTAAAATCGGGTAATCATTATATTATCGATAAGATCAATTGTAAATTTATATATTTTAAACTTAAATATTTTTTATTTTTTATTATTTTTTTAAGATCAATTGAGTAAATTCTATTTACTCAGGGATGTAATTTGACGAAGGTGTTTCAGCACCTTAGATGGGTTTTACTTTCACTTTTTCTTATGAATTCAGTGTTCGTTGAGGTTTGTCACACACATCAATTATAATCCATATCGTGCTTCGATGCCAAATTGTTATATGATTGAGAATAAAAATATGCAATTACATGTATTCATTGAATTAATCGAATCTAATCAGAAAACAAAGTAATTGAGTAAATCCATAAATATAATGGTCAATCTTTCGAATCAATACGTATTTATAGAAAATTAGTTCCTTTAGATTTCTCAGGATCACGACATATTTATAGAATTTAATTAGGATTTCCCAATTCACTCTAAAAACCTAACTCCAATAATCTTTACACAATATATACAAATCCTAGTAATTTGAGACTTTTAGATGTAGTTAAATTGGATATTGTAAGTTGGATTAATGATAAAACAATATATATAACCAAATTCATCATGGGCTTTTTTAAATCTACTTTTATTTCAAAACCAAACCTCAAAACTACACTCATTTTAAAACTCTTTTCAAATCTACATTTTTTCTTTTTTTTAAATTAAAATAAAATCATATTTAGAATTTCTCAAACTAATAGGTAGTTTTTAAAAGATTTAACATCTTTAAGAGTACTTTTGAATTAACCCTACACCGTTTAAAAAGTTTGCTAATTATTGGCTGTTTGTAAAGCCCTTGGACACGGCTGTTTCAAAAAAACCCTGGGCACAACTGTTTTAAAATGTGGGTTGAATATCTTTGTCAATATATAATTTTGTCATTATATTAGTAATATTGACTTGCACGGTTTGAATGTGCAAATCAACTTAAATAATTTGCTTTCATATTCTCTGTTTAAATAATTTGCACGACTATGACTTTGTGTTCTTAATTATAAATGTGATTATATTATGATATTTAGTCTCATTTAACTAAATTATTACTGATAGCATGAATGACAATCAATTCACTTACTATTTCATTATATTGGGGTGGTAATTTATTTACCATGTTAAATTTCTAGAGTCGGATCAATTTACGTGGGGAGTGTGCTTCGATATAATGTATAAGAGGGATGAGACCACATTGTAAATCTTTGAAGGCGACCTCGTCCTCAGAAGCATTAAGGTGCAGAGGAATGTTGGGAGGGACCGTATCGCATATCGGCGAAATTGGAGTCAGGTGCGTATAAACTTGAAACATTGGATGGTATAGAGGTCCCCCGAACTTGGAATGTCATGAATTTAAGGCGATACTTCTTATGATTTTTCGGTTAATGTGTTTGACTCAATAAAAGACATTCCATTAAACGTAAATGGCAAACTAGTAAGTACAAAAGTTCACTATTTCTAATAGAATGATGGACCGATCTTGGAGTTGTGTAAGCTTAGGACGAATCTGGACTGGTGACCGAAGCTTCTTGTCCGCAAGGTTCCCAAGTTGCAGTGACCGCTCTGACGAGTCAGATGCTCCTGCACTTGCCCAGCCGCATGGATGAGTCGTGATTCTCCCAGAACTCATTACGAACTAAGATATTCCCTCCAACGACATTCAGTCTTTAGGGATGGCCTTTTGTACCTGCGAAATCTGCTACAACGAAAGGAATGATAGTCAGCATATCNTCAATAAAAAGATACAACGACCCGCTAAACGCAGTAGCCGTTATGTGTTGAATCAAGTAACCTTACAACATTGTATTATTTTGTTTTATTATGTTATGTTATAAAAACATGGGTCCAATAATACACTTACCATCACATAAAAACAAATGGTCAAGTGCACATTAAACTATAATAAATGTTAGCATAAAATGGAGATTAAACTTCTCAAAACTAAATGTGGAAATGAAATAAAAAAAACATAAAACTTTTACGTGTAATTCAATATCAAAAGAAAACAATGGACCACTTCGTGATCAATTCACTATATTTGTGCAACCAAAACAAAGCAGCAAACATAGTTCTACAGAACCTGTGCAAAACTCACTTCTCCGTGCTCCTCCACTAGCTCTCTTATGATGATAATCATGTAGATATATTTATAATATCTACAGACCCATCATCACCGAAGTTATACCGCTCTCAAAGCTAGATTCTGGTACCGATCGTCACCTCCTTTTTACCGATCGTCACATGTCGATCGGTCCTCTTCTGGAAAGTGTCAACGACTTCCCTTTGCCAGGTATGATGAATGTACCTAACAATAATTTGTAAGCTAATTGGTTCGGTTTTAATTAAGTAAAATCATAATTAAAAATTTGTTAATCTAATCAGTTAAAACCGATAAATCCCGTTTTCACACATTTAAAATCGGGTAATCATTATATTATCGATAAGATCAATCGTAAATTTATATATTTTAAAATTAAATATTTTTTATTTTTTATTATTTTTTTAAGATCAATTGAGTAAATTATATTTACTCAGGGATGCAATTTGACGAAGGTGTTTCAGCACCTTAGATGGGTTTTACTTTCACTTTTTCTTATGAACTCAGTGTTCGTTGAGGTTTGTCACACACATCAATTATAATCCGTATCGTGCTTCGCTGCCAAATTGTTATATGATTGAGAATAAAAATATGCAATTACATGTATTCATTGAATTAATCGAATCTAATCAGAAAACAAAGTAATTGAGTAAATCCATAAATATAATGGTCAATCTTTCGAATCAATACGTATTTATAGAGAATTAGTTCCTTTAGATTTCTCAGGATCACGACATATTTATAGAATTTAATTAGGATTTCCCAATTCACTCTAAAAACCTAACTCCAATAATCTTTACACAATATATACAAATCCTAGTAATTTGAGACTTTTAAATGTAGTTAAATTGGATATTGTAAGTTGGATTAATGATAAAACAATATATATAACCAAATTCATCATGGGTTTTTTTAAATCTACATTTATTTTCAAAACCAAACCTCAAAACTACACTCATTTTAAATCTACATTTTTTCTTTTTTTAAAAATTAAAATAAAATCATATTTATAATTTCTCAAACTACTAAGTAGTTTTTAAAAGATTTAACATCTTTAAGGGTACTTTTGAATTAACCCTACACCATTTAAAAAGTTTGCTAACTATCGGATGTTTGTAAAGCCCTTGGACACGGCTGTTTGAATCAAGCAGCACGACAAGGAACAGAAACGCCACCGTGTGTACTTGTATCAGAACCAATCTACACCACTTAAATAATTTACATTTGTTTGAGTTTCATATGTCGGATGTTTCAAAAAAACCCTGGGAACGGTTGTTTTAAAATGTGGGTTGAATATCTTTGCCAATATATAATATTGTCATTATATTAGTAATATTGACTTGCACGGCTTGAATGTGCAAGTCAACTTAAATAATTTGCTTTCATATTCACTTACTATTTCATTATATTGGGGTGGTAATTTACTTATCATGTTAAATTTCTAGAGTCGGATCAATTTACGTGAGGAGTGTGCTTCGATATAACGTACAAGAGAGATGACACTACATTGTAAAAGACATGAACAAGTCAATTATAATGGTCAACTTTCCTTCTTATAAATCAATCCAACTTATTTCATTTTCCAATGTGGGACAACATCCACTTATTTCAACACACCCCTCAAGTCCAACCACCTGACAAGTTGGACTTAACCATTCAAATATTGGTAATTAAGTATCGTATGATAGACCATCATGTGATCGGACGATCTTTTTTCATGAAATTTCATTTGTTGAGTTGCTCAATTAATTGCATATCATTATTGGAGTAACACATCAAACAAGTTTGCTAAAACTTTATGTTCAATACATGACATTAAATCATACTCATCGTGCCACCCATTTTTTCCATAGTATTGATAATGATATTGGTCTTGCGTATATGTTTGATACAACTCGGGATGCTTCTGATATTAATATGTATATTGTTGAAGTTTCATTATCTCCAATTGATGAATCCACACCACGCCAAATATAGGTACATTGTGTTAAAAATTAATTTCATTTTTTCTATATTTATTTTGCACATGACTTTTTTTCAGAGAATGCTTCCAGCGATGCTAATAAAAATGTACATTCAAATGATAAAAATCATTTTGATGAAGTTGAATTAGACGAAACGCAAGTTCACAATGATGGTTTACTGGGTACTAATGTTATGAAAAACGAAAACTTTCATAACATGAGAGATTTGTTCACTGATAGTATACCTCCAATGCTTGGTGATTCTATTGATATTCCAACTAATGTTGTTTATAATCTTGAGAAATATGATATTGTCAAAGATACATTGTATAAGAGCAAAGAAGAGTTGAAAGATGCAGTGCAAATGTATTCTATTCATATTGTACAACGACCATATATTGTATTTTGCAGTGATACGAAAAAATGGGAGGTTCGGTGTCGCAATAGAATTAATGATCCTCCATGTATGTGGAGGATTAGAGGTAGATTGCAGAAAAAACAAATATGTGGAAGATTACCGTAAGTGAATCTCCTCATACATGTTTTATAAGTTGTAATCTATCGATTCAGCATGATAATTTGAGTACGCATATCATTGCTTTTGAGCTGACACAATATATTCGAAATAATCCTAGTATTACTATTAATGATCTCCAAACAAAAATAAAGATCATTTTGGATTTGATGTTCATTACATGAAAGCTTGGAGAGCTCGTGAACTTATGATAAGACAATTATACGAAAGTTGGGAAACATATGTTACAATGCTGCCGATTTTCTTGCAGGCCGTAGAAAGAGCGAATCAAGGTATTTACATTGTTTATGTATATCATATTATTTGTATGTGTTGTTTATGTATATCATAGTTTAGTTATACTAATATGCTAACAACTTTGTTTATGTACTATTATTCGTTATCGGCGTTTATCGGAGAATGGTAGTTATATGTTGAACTATGTATTTTGGGCGTTTGATCCGTGTATTAATGCATATCAACATTGTCAACCATATATCACAGTTGATGGAATTCATCTTTATACCGATTATCGTCACAAACTTTTGGTTGCCGTTAGACTCGATTTAGGTGGTCACATATTTCCTTTAGCATTTGCTATAGTGAATGAGGAAAGTGCTGATGCATGGAGTTAATTTCTTGAACTCATTAGTGAGCATATTATTCGTAAAGAACGTTATGCATGTCTTGTATCTGATCGATGTCTTGGATTAATAAGAGCATTACGTAGAATGTCTGCATTCAATGATCCTGAGGGTTGTTATAGATTTTGTATTCGACATGTGGTTTCAAATTTCATAGATAAATTTAGAAATGGTTATATCAAAGATTTGGTTTGGGCTGCTGCATATGCAATTGAAGTGACAAAGTTCCATAAAATCATAGAGAAAATGCATATAAAAAGTGTGTGTGCTTATATGTGGCTGCAAAATATATAGCCACAACGATAGACTCTCGCACATGATGGTGGAGCGAGGTATGAATCATTTCTTTTTATTTAGTTTTTTTATTTTTTGGCTAATATTATTAAGTTTTAGGTACAGAGCTAAAACTTCAAATCGGGCTAAATGTTTGAATAGTGTGTTGAAAAATGTACGTCGTCTACCTATCACAGCTATTGCACATGCTACTTTTATTCGTTGTTTGGATTTTTTTACTCAGCATTGCAATGAGATTGATTGAACGTTTGAGAAAGAACCGACATTTATGGCCAGCTAAAGTTTATAAAAGATATTATCGTTGGGATAAAAAAACAACACAGCTCAATGTTAAACCTTATAATACAGTTGATATGACAATATCTGTAAAGGTTCCAGGTAAACTAGGACGTCAAGCTAAAATACATCTTGTTAATCTCAAATATCGGTCTTGTTCTTGTGGAAAATGGTTAGCATATAGAGTGTATTGTTCACATGCTATGCAGGTTAATGTTGACTACATTTTTATCAAGTTTATTGATATAAAAATGAGTATGTTTATTCTACTTGTAGGTATGTAGATACTACAAAGTTGATACACGCGGAGTGTTACCAGATGAATATGCTATTGAAATGATGGTAGCTACATATACATATCAATTTGAATATCCCGAAGAGTCACGGTTGGAAGATACACCTTTTCTACTAGTGCACAACCCGAACTTACGGGCACAAAGACAAGAGGCGGGTAGAGCTCGACTTCTCGATTTCTAGGTGAGATGGACCGAAGACCCCGATGAAAACGTGCTAGGAAAAATGTATATGTGGAAACTTAAAATGATTGCTTTGTGTTATTTTTATGTTTGACATTGTGCATGTGAATATTGATGCATGAATTACTGTCATTCCAGCAAATGAACAATTTTAAATTTATGCAACTTCGTCATGACATCTTAATTTATACAAGAATTATTGTCTCAAGTAATGCACAGATTCAAGGCTGTAAAAGTAGGAAACTATAATAACTTCACTACTTAAAGAATTGTTCTTCTATGAAATTCCATGTCCTGATGCGGGATTCTCTTTTATCTCAATTCCTTTTGCAGCAAACTTGAATGTTATATGTAAAAAAATTAGATTCAAACAGCAGACAGTTAACAAATTTTTTAAATGGTACCCATGAAGTACCCATAAAGAAGTTAAATCTTTTAAAAACTATCCATTAATTTGAGAAATTATAAATATGATTTTATTTTAATTTTAAAAAAGAAAAAATATAGATTTAAAAAAAATTTTAAAATAAACCTAGTTTTGAGGTTTGGTTTTAAAAATAAATATAGATTTAAAAAAGCCCCCAATTCATCGCCTAGGAAGATCTATATATGAACATAGACTTACCATAGCACTTGTATGACTTAAACTTCATCTCTGGTATTGAGATTGGGTAAGGAAATCTCAATCAAGCTGGTGGATATCTGTGATCATGTGCTGCTTCCGATCAGAGACGACCCTTTGTTGTTGCAGCTTCAGCGCCTCCAGATTTGAGAAGATTGAGCCAGAACAAGTACGCCATTACAGGAGTAGAAATTAGTACTGCAACTGAGTCAACACAGTTATGTCTCATGGAAAAACCATTATTGAGCCCATTCTCAACCATAATTCCCTTTCAAAATCCTACTCCGGTCGATCTAATTGTAACTAACATCTCTTTGCAAGTCAAACTCATCCCTGTAGCTGAGATTGATTATGAGAAGAAGAGTCGCAAAATTGAAAACCCCACTCAAAATNTAAGGACAAGAAGCTGCTTGGTATCAGGATGTTTTTGAAAAGCATTGTTGCTATTGCTTGGGGTAGTGTTTTTGGTGTATTTTATTGGCAGATTTGGAACCAGAGGAACTTTGATGGGATGTGGTCAGACGAGGCAAACCAAAGAATTTTTACTTTTCTCAAGGCTGCTTTAGTCTTCGTTATTCCAGAAGTACTTGCTTTGATCTTGTTTATCCTTCCGTGGATTCGCAATGTCATTGAACTATCTGACTGGCGGATTATATATGTCATAACATGGTGGTTTCATACAAGAACATTCGTTGGTCGTGGAGTTAGAGAAGGGCTTGTTGACAATGTTAAGTACACTCTGTTTTGGATAGTTGTGCTGATTTCAAAGTTCTCTTTCAGTTACTATCTTCAAATAAGACCTCTAGTTGGACCAACAATAACACTATTAAATCTAACGGATGTGCAGTACCAGTGGCATGAATTTTTTACTAGTACCAACAGAATGGCAGTGGCAATGCTCTGGGGTCCTGTTGTCTTGATATATTTAGTAGACATGCAAATCTGGTATACTACTTTTTCTGCCTTTGTGGGATCCTTGATTGGGTTATTTTCTCACATTGGTGAGATTCGCGGTATCAATCAATTCAAGCTTAGATTCCAGTTCTTTGCAAGTGCAATGCAGTTTAATCTGATCCCTGAGCGTCAGAATCTTAGTCCTGAGGCAACTGTTGTTCATAAACTAAGGGATACATTTCATCGTCTCAAGCTTCGATATGGTCTTGGTCAACCTTACAAGAAAATGGAATCGGATCAGGTTGAAACTACTAGATTTGCATTAATTTGGAATGAGGTAATAATCACTTTAAGAGAAGAAGATCTTATCAGTGACAAGGAATTGGAGTTACTGGAGTTGCCACCTAATTGTTGGGATATAACAGTGATAAGATGGCCATGTATCTTATTAGGCAATCAACTCTTGCTTGCTCTTTACCAGGCTAGTGAACTTGGAGATGAAAAGGATAAAAGTCTGTGGTCTAGGATTTGCAAGAATGAATATAGGCGTTGTGCGGTTACTGAAGCTTATTACAGCGTTAAATATTTGCTTCTTGAGATTGTTAAAAGTGGGACAGAGGAACATTCAATAGTTTCCAAGTTTTTCATTCAGGTTGATGACTATATTGTTTTTGAGAAGTTTACAGAGACGTACAGGACAAGTGTACTTCCGAAGATCCATGAGAAGTTGGTGTCTCTTATTGATCTTCTCGTTGTGCCACAGAAGAATGTCGATAAGGTTGTAAATGTGCTTCAAGCATTGTATGAGCTTGCTGTTCGGGAACTTCCGAAAAAGAAAAAGTCTGTGGCTAAGTTGGGAATGGAGGGTTTAGCACCTCGTAAACAAAATAATGATACTGATCTTCCATTCGAGAACTCTGTTCAATTTCCTAACCCAGACAATGCCTTCTTTTTCAGACAATTGAGGCGTTTGCAAACTATTCTTAATTCTCATGATTCAATGCACGGTGTCCCGAAGAATCTTGAGGCGAGAAGAAGGTTTGCGTTCTTTAGTAATTCATTATTCATGAACATGCCTCGTGCACCTCAGGTTGAGAAAATGATGGCATTCAGCGTCTTGACTCCTTACTATGATGAAGAAGTGTTATTTGGTAAAGAAATGCTTAGAAGAACAAATGAAGATGGTGTTTCCACTTTGTTTTATTTACAAAAGATTTATGAAGACGAGTGGGAAAATTTTGTTGAGCGTATGAAGAGGCAAGGAATGCAGAACGAGACAGAAATATGGACTACCAAAACAAGGGATCTCAGACAGTGGGCTTCATATAGAGGACAAACACTGGCTCGTACTGTTAGAGGGATGATGTATTATTACAGGGCCCTCAAAATGCTTTCTTTTTTCGATTCTGCTTCTGAGATTGAATTAAGACAAGGATCTATGGATATTTCTTCTTTGCCTGGATTATCAATGGTGAATGGTACCACGAATATCCAAGCACCAAATTCTAAGAAGCTTAATTTGAATGAGAGTGGTGTTAGTCTTCTTTTTAAAGGACATGAGTTTGGAGTTGCTCTTATGAAGTTCACTTACGTTGTTGCTTGTCAAATGTATGGGATTCATAAGGCTAAAGGTGATTCACGTGCCGATGAGATTTTGAAACTGATGAAAAGTAATGAAGCTCTTCGTGTTGCTTATGTGGATATAGTTGATCTTGGAAGAGAAGAGGAGTACTACTCTGTTCTAGTGAAGTTTGATCAACAACAAAATAAAGAAGTCGAAATATATCGCATTAAGTTACCTGGTGCTTTGAAGCTTGGAGAGGGTAAACCTGAGAATCAAAACCATGCCATAATATTCACTCGTGGAGATGCTCTTCAGGCAATTGACATGAATCAGGACAACTATTTTGAGGAGGCACTTAAGATGCGTAACCTTTTGGAAGAATTCAAAGTCTGTTATGGCATTAGGAAGCCTACCATTTTGGGAATTCGTGAAAATATATTCACCGGTTCTGTTTCGTCTTTGGCGTGGTTTATGTCTACACAAGAGATGAGTTTCGTAACTTTGGGACAACGTGTTTTGGCAAATCCTCTCAAAGTCAGAATGCACTATGGTCATCCTGATGTTTTCGACAGATTCTGGTTCATAACTCGAGGTGGGATCAGCAAAGCTTCGAGAGTTATCAACATAAGTGAAGATATTTACGCCGGATTCAGCTGTACTTTGAGAGGTGGCAACGTGACACATCACGAATACATACAAGTTGGGAAAGGAAGAGATGTTGGATTAAACCAAATCTCTATGTTTGAAGCCAAGGTTGCTAGTGGCAATGGAGAGCAAGTTTTGAGCAGAGATATATACAGGTTGGGTCATCGACTCGACTTTTTTCGTATGCTTTCCGTATTCTATACAACAGTTGGATTCTACTTCAACAACATGATGGTAGTTATCATGGTATTCGCTTTTCTTTGGGGACGTCTTTATCTTGCACTAAGTGGTATCGAAAACTACGCAAGAAATGCCAACAATAATAGAGCCCTCGGTGCGATATTAAACCAGCAGTTTGTTATACAGATTGGAATTTTCACTGCCCTTCCTATGATCGTAGAGAACGCATTAGAACGTGGCTTTCTTCCTTCAGTTTGGGATTTTATCACAATGCAGCTACAGCTTGCTTCATTCTTCTTCACATTTTCAATGGGAACACGTGCTCATTACTTCGGTAGGACCATTCTTCACGGTGGTGCTAAATATCGTGCAACCGGACGTGGCTTTGTAGTGCAACACAAGAGTTTTGCTGAAAATTACAGGCTATATGCTCGCAGCCATTTCGTCAAAGCTATCGAACTCGGAGTCATCTTGATCGTGTACGCTTCCGATAGTCCATTAGGTATGAGCAATACTTTTGTTTACATATTAATGACAATATCAAGCTGGTTCCTTGTGGTATCATGGATAATGGGACCTTTCATGTTTAATCCATCGGGTTTCGATTGGTTAAAAACTGTGTACGACTTTGACGACTTCATGAAATGGATATGGTACAGAGGAATATTAGTGAAATCTGATCAAAGCTGGGAAACATGGTGGTACGAAGAACAAGACCATTTAAGAACAACAGGTTTATGGGGTAAACTCCTTGAGATTATTCTAGATCTACGATTTTTCTTTTTCCAATACGGAGTCGTTTATCATTTGAATATTTCGAGTGGAAATACGAGTATTTCAGTTTACTTACTATCGTGGATCGTTCTTCTATCAGCTGCCGGTATATCTATATTTGTTGCATATGCTCGTGGTAAATATTCAGCACAAGAGCATTTGAAATACAGAGTTGTTCAGTTTGGTGTCATTTTTTTCACTGTTTTTGTGATTGTTATACTTCTGAACTACACAAGAATCACTGCTCTGGATTTTGTGCAAAGTTTATTGGCGTTTATTCCTACAGGATGGGGAATAATTCTTATTTCTCAAGTACTGAGACCTTTTCTTCAATCGACTCTTGTATGGGAAACAGTCGTGTCGCTTGCTCGTATTTACGATATGCTTTTTGGATTGATTGTTATGGTTCCTTTAGCTTTACTTTCATGGATGCCTGGATTTCAACAGATGCAGACAAGGATTCTGTTTAATGAAGCTTTTAGTAGAGGTCTTCAAATATCTCGTATTCTCACCGGCAAAAATTCTAACGTCGATAACGATGATCGGTAATTTGAACTCGAATCTTAAGGTATGTATTGTTGCTTTATTGTTGATTATTTGAGACTTCAGGGCATTTGTTCTGTAATTGGATGCCTTTTGTTTTGTAGCTTTACTATTTGGAGTTTGAGGCTAGCAATTAGTAATAACAGTATGATTAGCAGCGCTGATGTCTGAACCATTTTCGGCTTCATGTGTTTTGACTGATCTACTCGCCATGTGTCAAAATCCCATTTGTTCCCTCTTTTGATCACTTGTCTGAAATATCTTTGTTGATTAAATGTTTGTCATTTTCAACGATTTTAGTAGTTTTCTTTTATTGACTTTTGAATAAATGTGGAAATGTTTGTTATTTTTGAAGTTTAATAATTGTGGTAAATGTGATGCATAAAGTATGAAGATGACAATTAATTTTCATACTTTGTATTGTTTTATAAAATTAATTTCTTAAGTTTTATTCCTCGTCCTCCTGGAATACCTCATATTCACCGGTTTTTTTATCGTGTCGATCTTGTTCTGTATGTTATTTCTTTCTCTCGCATATACTCTGAAGCATGAACCACTATCATTCATGTTCATCATACGTCAAGTCCCGGACATGTTTGTGAGCACCTTTCTTGTTCATCATTTTCCATTTTTGTTCATCTATTCTGTTGGTGCGCTCGACAACTCAAATGTCAACTACAAATCCCGACGGACAACAAGTCATATATTCACCTTACACATCGAATAGTTTGTGGAGTTCAAATTTATCATCGACACTCCTCAATCCTCAATTTTCAGACATGTTGGACACATGCTGCTAGAATTTGCTGCTACAACCTATTTCAGATTGCTCTAACATAAAAGAATTTTATGATCTTGCAGATTGATTTACAAACTCACGCACACAAACGATAGAATGAAATAGACACAAATAATTTTCCGTGGAACTCGAGTATTGAGAGAAAACTATGAACCAATATTGATAAGTCCATAATCATCAAAGATACAACTAATACAATGTCAACAACTATAGAGTTCTTGAACCACAGATTACTAGGCAACAAAACATGGAAAATTATATCTTCAAAACCTTTGCATCCTTTCATATCTTCTCTCGTGCTCTCATTGTACTATCCCATGGTGCCACACGGTTCCACATGTATAAATAGACTCCTGAAATTGGCTTAGGGATAAGACTCATTTCATCTCTTCTAATAATCAATCGTTTCTATTCCATACTGATAGTTCCCACACCTCGCCAATCGATCACATCTGTCAATGTGTTCGGACAATGCGCAATCTGTCGATCCCCGGGGATGGGTACGCGTTAATCTTTGCAAAACGAATGGAAGAGGGCCGCCGAGGGTTCCGGCACCGCCGCTTCCTCCGAGAAAAGATAAGTACGACGATGGGACGGTAGTTAGAATCGAGATCGAGGACTTCTTATGTTTAATCTGTTCATGAATTCTAAGAAACCATACAATTTCACTGGAATTTATTCAAGAGAAAATGAAATTCACAGCAAGCAAAGCAAAAGGGGGAAAACAATTTACAAACAGATGAAATCAGTGGCTCAGAGTTTCTTCTTCTCAATCTTAGATACTATTTCCGGCTATCGTAATCGAGGATTTCGTTTGTAGTAACACACCTTGATTGCTGCACAATAGATCTTCCAATTGAGTTAACCCAGTCCTCTTTCTCCTTCTCTGAATCCGCGATGAAGAACATCGTCTCGTCAGGCGTTGAGATCTCAAAAGCGAACGGCCGATTCACCACATCCTCCGCGCCTTTTACAGTTCTACAATTCGCCGCTATGATAACGCCGCGCGGTTTTGACGCTTTTGTGACTGATGATTCCTTGAACCAGAAGACTTTCCCCTGCTTCAGAACGAACCAGCGGCGGCGCCAGGTCTTAATGTACTCTCCTTGCTTTGTCAGCCATCCAGCAAGCTCCGGCGAGTTCCAGAATTCCACGCCGTAATCCTCTTCGGCTGATCCCATCGCGGCTCGCCACAGGCTCAACATGGTCGGCGTTAGAATTGATGAGAATGAAAACTCGCTGAATTAGTTGAGGATGGCAATTCACAATCGACAAGAAGGATGGAAGAATATACTTCCAGAAAAGCAATTGATTTTATTGGGCCAATGACAGGCCCAATACTGTATGCTAATATCGAAGCCCATCTTTAAATACTGTATTATTTGAAAAAAATAAAAATAAAAATTTATTATTTTAGCCAACAAAAAAAAGGGCACAATAGTCATATAACATTATCTGGGCCTCGTAAGAACCGAGGATTTGACTTGCGATTTCTCAGTTCCTCTTTCTTCTCCAGATCTGCGATGGCTTCTGCGCCGACGCTTCCTATCTCCAATCCCCAATCGGAGCCCCTTCAGCCGATCGCTACTCCGGCATTCCGCAGCTTCATCTCCCGCCTCAATACCACCATACAGCACGGATTCTCTCAGCGCCGCGCTTGGACGGAACTCATAGATCGCTCTGCTTTCTCCCGTCCCGATTCCATCGCCGAGGCGTCGTCGCGTATCCGTAAAAATTTCTCCTATTTCCGCATCAACTACTTTTCGGTGATTGCTCTTTCGGTCGGCCTTTCTCTTGTCTCGCATCCTGTTTCACTCATCATTCTTCTGACGATACTTGCCGCCTGGATGTTCCTCTACGTCTTCCGTCCTTCCGATCAACCGCTCGTCATTGGTGGCCGCAGCTTTTCCGATCTAGAGACGTTGACGATTCTAGTGGTGACGACAATGATTGTAGTTTTCCTTACCAGCGTTGGATCGCTCGTTATATCGTCTTTACTCGTCGGTCTGGCCGTGGTCTGTGCCCATGGAGCCTTCCGCGTGCCCGAGGATCTGTTTCTAGATGATCAAGAGCAGGTTAATTCTGGTTTCTTGTCCTTCCTCGGCACCACACCCTCCACCGCTGCGCCCACCGTTGCCACGCGCGTGTGATTCATAACCAGATCTGAGTCCCGGTAACATTGGATTATTATGTATATAGGGATATCAAACTTTTCTTATGAGCGAGCATCTTTTGCTTTTCATGGCTGGCATCTCCTCACCAGTTTGGATTGAGAAAATAAATAATTTGATTTTGAATTTCTTTTTATTTTAGTAAATTTGATAAATTTAATCATCCAAATATAAAACTAATCCAAAATTGATGATTAATTTTATTATATATATTAAATTTTAATGATTAATTTTATCAAAGTTGATAAAATATTAAGATTATCTTTGCAATATTTTTATATTGGTTTGGAATTTCGTACCGGTCCAAATATCATGTATCCGGTACAAAATAAAATGAGAAAACTCAGATTTCGATCCAAATATCTGGTATCTGGCAGTACTGGCAAAAATACCGATGTCACCCGGTATTTTGAATACACGTAGTATACCAATTTATATAAAAGCATGATATCTTTGTTTTCAAAGAATTAATAATTAAGAAAGAATAAATATAAATTAAGTTGAATGATGGTGTACGAAATTACATATCGATATAAACACACTAGAAAACATTACTTACTATTTGGGCCTCCTTCCTTTTTTGAGCCCAATCTTGTATTATTTGGACCCAACCCAATTAGTTGACCGGGGCTCCGGGAAAAAAGATTTGGTTGCGTGGTGACGTGTATATTTTCGTGGATTTGAGTCGCCGCGCGTTACTTTTTCCCTCTAATAATTAGGCCTCCCGCCTAGCTCATAGTAGTGAGAAACCGCTAACAACAGCTAAAATACGCTAAAATGGCGTAGAGTGAGCGCCATGCCAGCGTACGGCGGATTACTTTTCGTGACTTGAAAGTTGAAACAGGATTAGAGCTTGCACTTAACTCTAATCTTTAATGGGAACGAGAAAGAGGGTATATGCAATCCGCCGTGGCCCGGACGGCAGCGCCTTCGAAAAATGGTTCGCCCTTCTTCCATTCATTACTCTGTTTGGTTTTCAATTATGATATTTTCGTGGTTGGTATTGCTCGTGACTGTTCCGTTTCCGTTTGTAGCGACAAATGTGGGATTACTGTGACGATTGCTTTGGCTGATATGCATAACTGTAAATTTCAAAAGAGAACGAAAATCGATCATGGGTGCCAGACCATTGTTGATCAACCCAGATCGGCTTTTCGATTGTTCATGTATGTGCATATAGTTTCATTCGAAACAATGATTTATAAATCCTCAAAATGTGCCCAATTACTCTTTCCTTATTGGTTAATTGTGCAGGGAAGATTATATGAAGACAAGTAACGTTGAGAATGAAATTGAAGTAGATAAGATGTTATGTGAGATATGGAAATCCATGTCAATCAAGGTATGCACATAATAAACACTTGAAGAAACTCCCATTTGAATCCCTCTTTACTCTAAATTGCTTATGTTTTTGTTAGGAGAAACATCCCTATATTGTTCATGCCAATAAACTTGACACAGCCTGGATGAAGCTTCTACGAGATGAAGAAAATAAGATGAGATGGGTAATTTTCTACATCTGAAACAAGAGATTTATCTACATTTAAAGCCAATGTTTCAAATGCTATGTTTTGATTGATGTTTAGGTAGATGATGAAGCAGATTCAGCTGCAGTTGTAAGATTTGTAGAGGTTTTGGCTTTGGTTTGTCTATTTAACTTATACAAATGAACACTAATCAGTGTTTGTTTGTTTGATTGTAGGAACAGGAGCAGGAGCAGGAGCAGGAGCAGGAGGAGCATTCTACATCTGGTTCTGGTGGCTCAATTTTCTTCTTTTCTGAAACGTATATGTAAATGTAGGTTCATATTCATTACTAAACTTGCTTTCAAGTTGAAGCTTGAGGCAAGTCATTTTGGCTACTTAATAACTCTGATTTTTTATGATGCTGTGTTTTGGTATATGTAATGTAACTAAAGATTTGCAGGGGAATAAGTGAAATCATAAATGAGCTTCCAAATCCATTTTGTATCATGACTTTAAAACTCTTTTTTAATATATTTGTTGCATTTAAGAATTATTAACTTTGCTCAGAGTATTAATCAATTCATAATATTTTAACCATTAAAGTGATAGTCTCGTGGTATGTAAAAAATAAATAATAGCATTTTAGAGTATATTTAGTTTTATAGTTTTAGTAATTTTTGTTATTAAAATTTTATAATTGTATCATTGTGATTGATGACCAATCGTTTTTATATTTTATCAGTTTTGATAAAATCAATTCGAAATTTTAATGTTCATGACATAAAAATAGCTTTTAAAATATTCAATTTTGTTAATTGAGGTAGTGTTGAATTTTAATTTTTTTATTAATTCAAAGAAAATAAATTTATACTAAACATAATTAGCGGGTGAGATTAGCTTTTCCGTCTTGAGATAACGAGGGCAAGGGCGAATAGGTAATTCAACACACTGCACAGAGATACCTCTAAATTACACGACGTAAACCATTCCGACCTCAAGCAGCGACGCCGGCGGCACCTTGAGTGCGACGTCGTTTCCACGGCAATTTCGCCGGAGAAAATTATAGCCGAAATCAATCGCGGCTCTTTTCAGGAACGACGATCCACGTTTAGTCTGCACGTGAGAATGCCCAAGAATGAACGCCGTTCCAGACTGCTGCGCCTCGTGTAAATCTCGAAGCTCTTCTTGTAACCGGATATCCATCCCCGATAGCAACTGAACCTCATCTTCATCCTCTTCCTCATCAATCGCGAACCTAACTCTTCTCTCGATTTCCACGACGTCGTTTAAGCTATCAACCGTCGAAACCCCCGCTGAAACACTCGCCGGTTCTAAATTGCTACCAGAGAAAGTCACAGTTCCGACCACCGCTAGCCTGCACCACCGGATGATGCGCCGGAAGAATTTCCCCCACTGAAATCATCATCCTCGTCTTTGATTCCATGAGATTTGCGCCAGTCATAACAAATGAAGTCCGTCAATTTGCTTATCAGCTCCGATTCAAATGAATCCACATCTTGATGAACATCTCTGTATCCGTATCTCACGATACACCTATAAGACCGATGAGGTGCCGGTCCTACGCGGCCGACAAGATACCTTTCCGCCCGAGGAACAAATGGAACAGGAACAGACTTGATACAGACAAACACAAGAACACGGTGGAAAGCCGGAAGATTAGTGACAAACCTAGAAAAGTTAGCTGGAATACCAGAAGTCAAGTCTGTGAAAACAATTCCAATCCCTGGAACTCGAGCAATTCCCAAACTCGGCTCCAATGCAAGAAGCCATTCAAGAGATACTTTGTTATGGAGATCAAATTCATACTTCTTGATCGTTGCATAATGCCAAGTGAACATCACGCTTACGAGGACAAGAGCAAGAAGAATTGGAAGCCAAGCTCCATCTTTGAATTTGGTCACAGATGCAGAAAAGTAGAGCAATTCAATTGATCCAAAGAAAAGAAGAAAGCACAGAGCCAGCAATGGAGGTTTGTGCCAACACAGGATGATTACCAGTGAAGTTAAACATGTCGTCACCAACATCACAGCCATCACTGCCAATCCTATACCAATAAACAAGACAAAAGGTAAAAGCTCTGGTTTAGTTTATGCTGCATCTTGCTATGGAGTAATTCTTGTGATGCCCTTTTTGTTTTAGGTACCTGATGCATTTCCCAAGTGCTTAACATCTCGGAATCCGATAGTCACAGCGACGCAGAGAATCATCAGCAACCAATTGATCTCCGGGATGTAAATTTGGCCATGGATTTTATCAGAGGTATGGATAACTTTAACCTTTGGGAAGCATCCAAGTGATTGGCTTTGGTTTATGATTGAGAATGTGCCACTGATTATCGCCTGGCTTCCCACGACTGAGGCAAGTATTGCAACTCCGAGAATCGGCCATCTAACAGATTCTGAATCCACAACAAAGACAAGTAAGATCATAGTTTTGCTTGTTCAAAATCTATTTCTTAAACAAGCACATTCTACTTGCCTGGAACCGAAACATAAAAACCGATGTTTTGAATCATTTGATGATGTTGTGATAGGTACGCAGCTTGTCCCAAATATGCTAATATCAACGCAGGATAAACTAGGAATGTGAAAGCAATCTGCAGTAGAATGAAAAAAAAGGTACCATTACCATAACTCTGGAATTCATGCTTGCTTGTAACTTCACCTGAATTGCAGCATAAGAGAAATGACCAAGATCAGCAAACATAGCCTCCGAGCCTGCGAAATGGGAAGATATTCGATGAACAAATCATTCTGTTGCGAGTATTAGAAGTGAAATTGCTTGTTCGTTTACCAGTTATGCACAAGAGGATCCCTCCAAGAGACATCCATCCCCCTTTTCTGGTTTTCTTCAGAAACTTCACCATATAAACAGGGGAAAGCGCTCTGTAAATCTGTGGATTCCATTTGATAATGTTGTATAATCCCAGTGCACTGATTGACAACAGCCAAGTGAGGACAATTGGTGCGAAGCAAGAGCCGATTCGGTGGGTTCCGTAGTGTTGCAAGGCGAATAGACAGACTAATATGAAGCAAGTTATTGGAACAACTGCATCTGAAATTTGAGAAGCTACTAGTTAATGTGAGGCTGAGCAAACAGTATTAGGATTGAAATAGGCTTGGCTTACATTGGTGATGATCCTTTGACATTGATAACTCAAGCCCAGAAACAGCAGAGAAAACTACAAGATAACATGGTTTGAAATTGCAGCTTTATTTAGAGTGCAAAAAGATGTATTACCAGATATTGCAGGCGTTAAAAGTCCATCACCAATCACCATACAAGTACCAAGGAGAACCAAGAGCAGCAAAGCTATGTGCAAAGACTTGTGATTCTCAAGCAGCATCTTAACCCTTGAGCTTCTCTTAATCTCCGGTGGGGAATCGAGTTTATACGTCGATAGCGCCTCATCGGCGATCTGTGGGTTGGGTAGAAGGCTGACTTTGGCATGTCTGCATATGAGAGAATACAGAGCAAAAGTCCCACCTGAAATTGGAATTCAGATTGTTTAGAGAACACCAAGAGAAATGGAATATGAACACCAATTTCACCTTCTCCATTGTCGTCTGCTCGAAGAACAACAAACACATATTTGAACAAAGGTACGAGGGTTAATGTCCAGAATACAAAAGAAACAACACCAAATATCTCTTCATTTGTTTCTGAGTGATGAATGTCTTCAGCAAATGTGCTTCTGTAGACATACAATGGAGAAATACTGAGATCCCCATAGACAACTCCCAAGCTCTGGTACGCTAAAAACAAGGTACTTTTCCAAGAATCCTTCTGAAATTGAGAAACCCCAGTATGAATTAACTGAATCCCAACAGTAGAAAGGAATCATACAAACCTTTGAACCGCTCCTCCACTTCCCTGGCGACAGATCCATCAGTTGTGAAAGAGATGAAGAACTGAAACAGCGATATAAATTAGGTGAAGATGTGGGCATAAAAAGCGAGTAAACGACAACTCAAATGTGTAATTCTCAGCACCAAACTTGTGTTCAATACACAAACAAAAGGGGGTTCAGAGAATGATGCTTACTTTACTGGGCTCTTTGATCTTTCCACAGAAATGTGAGTGAACTGGAGCAACTCAAAAGGTGTAATAAATTGGAAGAAAAAGTGGTAAGTTGTAGTTACTTTGGTGGTGAGTTAGAACGAGAGGTAGGAAGAAGGGAGGGGAAATTTACAGGACAGGGCATTATGAAACTGCAAGTTGAGATTGATCCACAACCCCACAGAAATAAAGGAGGTACACTACACACCATTTTTTTGGTTACAGTAACATTGTCAGTATAAAATAATAATTAAAAAAGTACTGTTAATTTTTTGCCCACTACACACTACAGCACAGCACGTCAAAGTAACTGCAGATCTATACATAGATCTCTCTCACTCACAACTCACACACCCCATCACCTATCCATTACTTACCCAGTCTTGCTTCATATTTCTAAAGATAAGAATGCTTCAAAAAGGCCTAAAACCCGAACCAACTGAGATTCGGCCTGGATCTGATAAGGTCAGGTGGGTTCAGTTTTGATGAATGAAAATTTGATTATTTTGTCTCATAAATATTATCATTAATGATAAAATATCACCTTACCTCAAACTTTGTAGATATATATTTAATCTTTAAACTTTACATTTTTTTTGCAAATATAATTTATTAAATTTATAATATTTGATAAATTAGATGTCAAAATGAAAACATAACAAAATTACCAAAATATGCGATTAAATTTTGCAGCTACATCTCCCGATTTGTTAGGTATACTACGAAGATTGGCATAAATCGGCGTGTTAGACGAATATTAATAATATATAGTTGATATAATTCAGCCTCAAATTGGAACCTACTGTCCAAACCTATTACCTATAGGGCAACACTAGATGCTTCAAATGAGTGGACAAATTCGCTCAAAAAACAGTAACAGGTTTAAAAGAAAGACTTTTTTTCATCCCAATAATGTAACTTTTTTGTTCATTTATTCTTTTAGTGGGATCGTGTTTGAGACTACGAACGCGTTCTAAACTCATGATCATATTTGATATAGGATGCGGGTTAAGGATGCGGGCGCGTGCTATGTCAAAAGTAGTCCTGAGCTCAAAACACGGCCGTATTCTTAAAATGCGAATCGCATTGAAAAAATAAATAGACGAAAAAGTTGTATTATTTGGACGAAAAAATCTAAAAAGAAACCTCTAATACCATCAAAAGAAAGAAAGAAGAAGAAATACCAGCAAAAATAGACTCCTCCCGACAATTGTTTCATTAAAACTCATGTAAATTGTTGATTCCCAAACGCAGTAGTGAAACCGCAGAAGAATCTTACGTGTGAATAGTAATACTGGGAGTGGAAGAGGGGCCCTTTCCCTTGTCTCCCTCAAGTACAAGTTGAAGACCATAAATGTACCTGGCCCCCATTAATAAATGCTGAGAAACTCCCTTTAAGTATCCTTATTCACTTTACAGCTTACACAGACACAAAACTAAACTGTAACAATAATATCATTGCAGGTTAATATCATTAAGACAGAGTAACAAGTTTCATTAGCATTCTTATTTTTGAATTAAAATGCAATATTTTCAAACAGAAAGAAGAGTTATATTTAAACTTTAACCATATCATACAAGGATTCACCATCTGGATGTCATTTAAGCATGTAAATCCTTGTCTGATTCGTCCCAAGTTGCAAGCCTTGAGGCAGAGGTATCATTAATCTTTGTGTTACCGTTCTCAAGTTGTATAAGGGGGTCAATTTCAGCGTCGTTTTGCTGTTGAATACATTGAATTTAGAATGCAAATATATAAAATAAAAGAAGCTTTTGTACCTTATTTTGTGCTGATGCTTCTTCAGCTTTTGCACGGGTCTCTAGGGTGCAGTAATATGAGTATAGAATCATCCCAACCAAGGCAACAAGTATACCGAAAATATTACTCCAGTCGAATGGATCATGAAGTAAAGCGTAACCAAATGTTAATACTAAGCAAGTTTTTAGATGACCAAGAACTTGATATGTAACAGGAGATGTCTTTCCTATCACAAGGAACGTGCTAAAATTTACCGAGATTGCAATCAGACAAGACAAAACGATGAAAACCTGCAGATTCATATATGATTTCAATGAATGAAGAGGCAAAATAAAAGATTCACAATATTACTTACCACCACCTTTGGACTGTATTGAAAGGAAAAAACATTCTGTTGAGTCAAAAGGTTATCCAGGAATGGACCTGTTGCAAGCAGTGTCATTGCTTGATAAATACACGATTGGTATAGAAGTTGTGTAGAAGAAATCCTATATTTCTTCTGAATGGTGTTAGTCATCTGAGATTACCAGGTTAAGTTTCACAAGCAACAAATATGATAATCCAATCACCAATACATTTTCTAAGCAAAAATTTATAAGCAATGAACTTTTGTGCATTTTGTAGACCTGCCATGCTTGTAAGTTTATTAGAGCTCAGAAACACTTATGGCGCTACGATCCTAATAATATATATCTAACATCTGGACAAAGGATACAATTTGAGCAACGCATGTGGTAATAACGGCAAGAAATGAGAGAACAGAGCCTAGGATGTTAAGCTGCATATCAGTAACCGTTGCAATTCCAACACCTAGGAGAAGAATGCCTAGAGAAAACTTAATGTTCCGACTGCAAATATTTACACAACTCAAAAAATATTAGAAACATTAGAAGAAAGGAAAAAAAGAATAACTCAAACTGCAAAGACATAACAACTTTATGAAAACACACCTGAAAATTTTGCTTAAAAAAATTGTTTCAAGAAGTACTGTGCATGGAATAATGGCCAATTTCGTCATCTATAAAAGCAACACAAAGTTTTCACTCAGGAAAATGTCATCCAAGCCAGAGAAACAAATGAACGTAGGCATTATATTTACCTGATAGAAACCAACCGAGTTGAAACCAAGACTCAAGTTCAATAACCCAATTGAAATTCCATTCAAAACACCAAATCCAATTACAGTTTGAAAATCTATAGGTTTGTGTTCAAATAATTTCATCATGAGCGCCACATGAAGCGAACAATACGTAACAAGCAGATGCCAGCTTGTCAGTGTTGTAGCTGCATAACAAAACAACAACAACAACAACAAAATTTGTAATATAAAAAATAATAGAAAACCGCATACCAACAAAAATATATTCGATATAAATCTTTGTATCTAGAAAACGAATCGATAAAACAAAAAATATTGCTGCCTCAAACATCCAATTTCATGTCAGAATCCGGATCAATTAAATGCGGTAACTACCAACACAATAAGTAGCTCACCAAAATTGAAACGCAAGGTACTCATTAGCGCTTTATTGCAGATCACAATTGAAACCGATGAAACCACAGAAAGTGTAAGCGCCCCTATCGTCCCCAACTGAAACCTCTTACTCTCCGACATCCTTCCTTCTTCCTTGAAATCGATAATGAATAACGAACGATTGATCACCTAACAATGCAAACGCACGAAATAAGCTCCAATCAATTAAATCAATCAATCGAAATAAGAATGCACGCAGCGTACTTTTCAAATGCGACTCCAGATATTAGATCATTGTCGCCTGAAATGGCAAAGATTATTGTAAATACTTGTTCTTGATCATGAGCAAATTTGCAAGAAATTGTTGAAAATGGGCTAAAGACTGCGCTTTGCATCGTCTTCTGGTTACCACTCTACAGTCTACACTACAATGTAGGACAGGACGATTAATTGATCATTTAATTCAAGTTTCAACGTTGTTTGCAACGACGTCGTTTAGCAGCCACATTTTTAATTTTTTTAAGTGCAAAGTGTGCTCTATATGTTAAGTTAGGTTTTAAATCACTTTTATGCTGTTTTCATATTAATGTCAAATATATGAATATTATTTCATAAAAACTCAAGATTATACATTAAAATATCATCCAATTTTTTATGGACCGACACGTATAATAATTGATTTCTAAAAAAACTTGATTTTTATAAGTTAAATGTATGATGCATATGTAGAATAATACACCAAGAGCATCTTTAGTTATTGGATTAAAAATACGATGAAATATTCAAATCGTGATTTTTTTAACATACATAAAACAAAAACAAATTTACGATATTATTAAGAAAAATCATGAATTTATAACCGTTACTAAAACCAGATTCTCTCATCCCTAAAAAGAATAATTTATATTTAAGATTAATAATTATAATATGACTATATTATTATTATATATATAATTATATATTAATATTTTTACAATAATTATAACAGAATTTTATCAATATATTTCAAAATTCACAATTATCATATCTAATTAGGGTTGTTACACGATCCGAACATTTCGTGAATAATATATGTTTGGCTCGTATGTGATCGTGTTCGCTCCTTCGACAAAAAATATGAACATTGTTCGAACATTATTTTTTGTTCGTTTATAATTTGAACGAACACGAACATTTTCGTTAACAAATTCGAACTTTCGTGAACAAATATATTATTTAAATTAATTTTTATACTAATAGATTATTATAGTATTTAAGTTTAAAAACTTTAATAAAACTTTATTTTTATTATTTTGTGAAAATAATTTTGTGAAGATAATTTAATTATTTTTCATTATATTTATTTTTTTGTGATTTTATATGTAAAATAACAAAATTTTATTTTTTTGATGAAATTCGCGCAAATAGTACAAACATGTTTGAACAAATCGTACGAATAAGCTATTCGAACATATTAGAACATATTTTCACGTTCATGTTCGAATAAAATATGTTCTATTCGAATAATATTAGAACATATTTTCACGTTCGAATAAAATATGAACGAACATGAAAACAATGAGTTCAGTTCGTTCGGATCGAATAAGAACTCTATATCTAATCAAATATCACTTGATCAGACATAGGTGATGTTTGGAAACCCAGTCCACCGCCCGGTGCGGTGAACGCACCATAGTTGTATTCTATTTTTACCAAACATCATTAATAACTGCGTTCGTGTGACCGCAGAAAACAACGCTGAGTTTACAGCTGGGTTAACCCAACAGCTACCAGAACGCACCTACCAAATGTTAATTTTACCCTTGATAAATTATAGTTTATTTTTTTAAAAAAATAATTTTGATCAATAACTTTATATATTCTATCAATTATGTGTTCAAACTATAAAAATATATATAACAATTTAAAAATATAATTTTAAAATAATGAATTTATCATAAAATAATATGAAACATAATTTTTAAGTTATAAACAATTATTTAAAAATAATGACAAAAAAATCATTTTACGTCATCACGAACTCATGAAGTAGCTCATTAACTACTAACAAATACAATTCTTGAAGTGTCTTGTTTTATATCTAAAGGCAAGCTCAAGAGACCTCATGAAAGGATAGTGCTGGTTGATCACTGCACTGCTTTTCAAAAACAGTTTTTAAAATCACGATCAATTCACCTCTACATCTTTAAAAAACTGAACCAACAAATATTTTGAACTACTTAATTACCTGATATATTATTCTAAAATTTTAAATAAAAAATAAAAAACTTGAACAAATAAATTACGAGATATTATAATCAAATTTAAACATAAAACCGAAAACAAATACAACACGAACAAATAGTTCAACTAAAAAGAACAACAGGCAGCCGGTGAAGACGAATCTGGTTTTGCAAGTTCATCATAACATCAAACAGAAGCGAAGAACAAAACAAATTTCAACGAAACGAGTTACCCATACAACAAAACACGATTCTTCTTCGCCTCCCCCAAAATTCAATCAGTTAATTGAGTCCGGAGACTCACCGGAGCTCGCCGAATCGCATGTAATTCCGTTCAACATTTTCACAACTTCGCTCATCGCCGGCCGATTCGACGGAATATGCGATATGCAAACTAACGCCAATTTAATCACATGAATCACTCCTTCAACCGGATACTTACCCTGTAAACGCCTGTCAACGCATTCCTCCACTTTACCTTCGTCAATTGAACCTCGAATCATATCAGAAAGAACAACAACGTCGTCTTCCATATACTCAACTGGCCTTTTCCCGCTTATAATCTCTAGAATCAAAATCCCAAATCCATAAACATCGCATTTCTCAGTTATCTTTATCGTTTTGCAAGCAAATTCCGGTGCCATGTACCCTAACGCACACTGTATTTTACTGCTCAATACGTACCGATCCAGCGTCGGTAGCAATCGCGCTAACCCGTAATCCGCGACCTTCGCTTCACCTGTACTGTCAATCAAGATATTGCTTGATTTTATATTATGATGGATTATATCCATTTGATGAAGATGAGCTAGCCCTTTCGCTGTACCAAGAATTATATTGAATCTCTCGTTCCACGGCAAGATCCCAAGCTCCGTTTCTTCGTGCAAATGCTTGTATAAATTCCCACCGGAGACAAATTCATATATCAGAAGTTGCAACGAAGGAGTCCAGTAATAGCCATCAAGAGCCACAAGATTAGAATGCACAACTTTTCCCAAGCTCCTCACTTCCCTTTCGAAATCTTGTTGCGATTTGACGATACTCGAAACGTTTAGCTTCTTGATAGCAACCGGACGTCCGTTTCCGAGCATTGTCTTGTAAACAGCTCCGAATCCTCCTCGTCCAAGTTCGCAATCTTTATTAAGCAAAGCATGTGTTGTTGCTCTGAAATTCGGATCACCAGAAAACATAACTAGTTTACCGGATTCACCATCAGTAGACGAAGATCGGCTAAAATCATCAACTCCCGAAAAGTTGAGTGGTGCAGCTGAGTTCGATGTTGCAGCACGAACACGAAGATTAAGTATTGTGATCCCGACAACACCAACAACAATAGCTGCTGCAGCTGCAATCGCAATAAGAGCCGATATGCTAAGAATCTTCTTCCCACCAGAAAAAGACGAGGTTACAGAGCCAAATGCAGCATCAGTGGAATTCGGATTGAGAACTATTGGCTTCGGGAGAACAGCAGGGCAACTTCTGTTTACTGCTGATCCACAAAGAGATGGATTTTCGGATACGGAATATGGATTAATCGTATTGAAAAATGCACCACCAGGGAGTTCTCCTTGAAGCTCATTATGTGAAATATTGAACATCTTAAGGTTCATAAGATCAGATAGCTGCTTTGGAAGAGTACCTGTCAGCTTATTACAACTCAAATCAGCATCTTGCAGATATGTAAGATTCGCTAGCGATGTAGGAATCGGACCGGTTAAACGATTATGTGCAAGAGACCTGTAAGAATCAACGATAAAAGGGATTACTCGTCTCATTAAACGCATAATAATCGTGAAATAAAGGAGACTTACAGAGAAATAAGCATTGAGCAATCGCCAATGGAGATAGGAATTCTGCCATTTAATCCATTCTCACTCAAATCAAGTAAAAATAAGCTCTTTAATCGTCTTATACTTGACGGTACGATCCCGATCAGTGAGTTCCTTGCCATGTTCAACGAAAGCAAGCTGTTAAAGCCTCCTAGAGAAGGAGGAATTGAACCAGATAGCTTATTGTTCGAGACATCTAAAACCAGTAGCTTTTCAACCGATGAAGCAAAAGCATTATCGAGACTTCCATTGAATTGATTATTCGACAACAGAACTTGCTGCAGATTAACTCTGAATAGCCATGAAGGAAGGCTGCTTGTTAAATAATTATGACTTAAATCTAGAACAAGAAGATTCAGACAGTTGCTAATAGATTCAGGCAAGCTCCCAAAAATCGCATTCTGTGACAAATTTAGAGTCTTCAAAGAATGAAGCTGTCCTAATGAAGGAGGGATAATGCCATTGAATTTGTTTGAAGAAAGATCTAGAATCTCAAGGCTTTTCATTTCTCCAATCCAAGAAGGAACCTCGGAAGCGAATCTGTTACTCGATAAAACGAGGTTATAACACAATGAAAGCCTCTGCATTGCACTTGGAAGCAAACCAGAAAGCGAGTTCTCGCTTAAATCGATTGATCTGATAAGCAAACAGCTTCCGATTTCATCAGGAATTGATCCCGTAAACCGATTATTTCTCAGGTTCAATGCTCGTAAATTGTTCAAATACTTAATCCCCTCAGGGATTTGATCTTCCAACAAGTTATTCGACAAATCTAGAGATCGAAGAGAAGATAATGACCATAATTCTAAAGGCAATGATCCAGAGAACTGATTACCTGAGAAATTGAGTGATACTAGTGATAAGCAAGAGGCTAAACTCGCAGGAATGGGGCCTGTAAACGCGTTTGCTGCCAAGGAAATTGACCTTAAAGTTCCACATTTAGTGAATAAATCGCTTGGAATGTAACCAGAGAAGCCATTTTCAGACAAGTCAAGGAACTGCAAATTAGAGAGGTGTGCTAAACTGAGAGTTAAAGTTCCTGTTAGATTGTTTTTCGCTAAGGAGAGTTTTCGTAAAAACTGAAGCTGAAGCAACCCTTTTCCTAGTTTACCTGAGAGGCTAAAACCCTCAAGAGAAAGTTCAGAAACTCTGTTGGATCTGGGGTTGCATTTAACACCAGCCCAGTTACAAGGGCTATCGTCTTCTTCGTTCCATGAATTTAATTTCTCCTCTGGATCTTGAATATCAGCTTTGAAAACAATCAATCCCAGCACGTCATCGTTCAAAGAAGGGCTTAAAGAATTCACCAAAACAGAAGATAATGAAATGAAGAGATAAACAAAAGACAGGCTTCTCATCTTTGAGGATCAGAAAATGTAGCCTAGCACATTGCTTTTAGCCTAAGAAAAATTGCTATCCAAAAGTGCGAATTTTTAATTTTAAACCCTNTTCTCCTTGTAATCCTTCTTCAAAGATCAAGCTCATAACTTTAGGACAACTACGCAATCTACTTCAACTTAAACTCAGAAGTCAAAGCAAAGAATGAAACAATGTAAACAGAACCTAATAGGTCAGCAAGATCGCCTGATCGGACACTACAAAAGGATAAAAAGTCCAGAAAAATCCAGCACAACCATGTAACTCGTTTCTGTAGCAAATCATAAAACAATAAAAGGCCAAAAATTGCTCCCGATAAGTGCAGAAACAGATAATCAGTTATTACCCACATACCTACACAATTAAGATACCAGAGATCTCAAACCGATATGACATCTCGCTGGCGGGAACCGATAACGTAAGAGCTCGAGCGCCGGCGAGGCTGAGAAGTGTGAGTAAGGTCATAAAAGTGAACCCCTTCACATCAGATTTTGGAATCCGCCTTATTCAATTTAATGTACAGTGTCTTATTTTATTTTTTTAATCTGTTCAATATATTCTCGTATAATTATTCAATTACATAAATAAGTTGTTTTTTCGATCAAATAATATTTGAAAAAAAAACTCAATATATCATGTGACCACTAATATGTCATGTCACAGTCTTTAAAAATATAGTTAGCTTACATGGTAACTAATCTATGTGCATTTTGATCATTTTGGATACATATGATCAATTGCAATTTCAATTAATCACAAACAATCGATTTCCAAATATTTAGTACGTTCTGTTGGGTTGCAGTCTGGACCAACGAAGGAGTGGAACTAGGAATAGGCACGTGCAATGGCCTATATCCGGAGAAAACAAAAGTACAAGTTCAGGACCGGGTCCGAAGATTGCCCCGAAGCATATGGCTGAGGAAAAGAAAGGCCCGAAGGATCTGGACCGAAAGAGAATACCCGGAAAGCAGACATGCAGAATCGGGACCGAGCGAGGACCGATGATTACCGAGCGGGCTCAAGGACTGAGGACCGAAGGATGCCAAAGCCGATAAAGAGCGGGCACGCGGGACCGAATGACCGAAGCTGAGCTGGACAAGCAGAGAGCTGTCCAGACTGGAAGTTACCAATGGGCGGTTACAATTATGTAACCGCACAGGACTCAAAATAAAGATAAATACCAGACTCTGAGAGCAGGAAAGAGTTAGTTGAAAAACGTAGACAAGAATCGCGAATCAGATTGGATTGCGAATCGACTAAATTGAGGGCGAAAAGGCAGAAGTGTTTGAGGAGCGCTGGGGAAGATAACCCAGGCATCCAGAAGTAAACTAAGAAGAAGGAGATCATCCTTTTTCCCTTTTCTGCACCTGTAATTGCGCCTGTGTAGCGTTGTAACAAACTAAAAGGGTTAGTGAATTGGATCGAGAATCGATCCCGAGGTTTTTCTCCGGGTTTACTCCGGTTTCCTCGTAAAAATCAAGGGCTTATCATCCAAATTAAAGACAAGTTATCTTACAAGAGAAAGACGCTGAAATTATCTATCTCTTGATCGAAGATTGAATCCAGATCGACTCTGATCGGATAAGGAAGGTTTTCTTCCAACACGTTCATGTAGCATCAGATTTGAGACGATCAATAGAGCATATTCATTTTTGCATTGCAAAGGAATGCCAGTATGGAACGGAGTTGCAAGTCATGTTGGAGATAGGAAATTCATTTTAATTTAATGTCATGCATCGATATTCAGCTTCGGTGGAGTAACATGAGATTGTGGAATGTTTATTGTTCTTTCAAGAGATAAGTAAAAGACTCGTAGACTTTTTTCTGTCCTCTCGTACACTTTTTCTATCGAGGCATCCTAACAGACCCATAGACTTGAACTTGTCCCTATATGAGCTATATGGATGGCAAAAAAACTCAACCCGATAGATATTCTATCATATTCTATCCGTGATAGTTGGATTTTTGGTGGGTATGGGAAGGGCAAGGGTTTAAAAATGATAAATCCGCGTTGGGATAGATGTGGATTTCTACTCAAATTCATACACATTATATCCGCCAAACTTAATGTAATATTAATTTTTTTTTTATATCCAATGTTTTTTTAAATATCTTATATATCAATATATTTGTATTCATGATATGTAATTATGATTAAATTTATTATATTTATAAATTATCATACTAAAAATTTATTTTATAAATTTTATAAAACTATATTTGTCTGAATGAATGCATTTTGGTGTTATCATAATATTTTTATTTATTTTGTAACCAATTATAATCTAAAAGAGATGTTCGAAATTTAGAAATTGTGTATTTTACACATGTGTGGGGTTGCAAGACCGGTCGGGCTTTTGGATTTTTTGTAGGGCTTTTCACAATTTGAGTACCTCACTGTTTGATCACAATCCAACATAAAATCTTAAGATAATAGAATTTTACATTATAACTATAATGCTTTTTCAAAAATAAATTCAAACAGTATTTTAAAAATCCTACATCAATATATTGGACGAATGCAGTATATTGATACAACATACCTATAGATATATTGGTTATGTAACAATATAATAAAATAAAATAAATTATTAATATAGAGAAAATATAAAATTTTTATCGTATTCCCAATTTATATTATCGTTACTTTGAATAAATAAATATAAAATAATTTACAAATTTTATATTTTTTTCAAATAAAACAAATTATTGGAAAAAAATTGACTTTAAAGATAGGTAGTATATAAATTTCCTATAATTTAAATTGAAAATATTGAAATAAAGGGATGAAGAAGAAAGTCATGAACAGAGCTCAGTACGGATAGTTACACCAAATCAATGGAGACAGGATTTCAAAGCTTGGACTTTTCATTATTCAACCACCAACTCAAATATATATAAATAAATATTATATATCATTTACTCATTCTTATACCTAATTCACTTGTCTATTTCAACTATTTTTTTATTTACTCACCGGGCGTCTCTCATTATTTACATATAATATGAGCAAAAAATCATTTTAATTTGAGAATATTTTTTTATTTTTATAAAATTGGTTCTCGAAATTTAATTTGACATATATAGTCTACAAAATTTCATGAATTTCGTATATTTGATTCTCTCAAATTTGATCCCAAAATTCAAAACTAGTTTTCAAAATTGATTTAACAATTATTTGTTTCAAAGTTTACACACGATATCAAATATATGTATAAAAGTTCGTGAATTTTGGTAAAATTCATAATAATCTAATTTTAAACATATTTGACCACCAAATTTTAATGATTTTGACAAATTCGATCCTCAAATTTTAATTACATATCAAACTTTAATTTGATAGCACATATGAGTATTGTTGTAACTATCATGTACACGGGATCCCGGACACTCTTCTAAAACATTTTATTCATTGGTGTAGCACAATGATATTTTTATTTTACATGTCCCGTCACGTTACACCAGCTTCCTGATATGTTTAAGACAATGATTTCATATCCGGTTCGCCAATATAACATAATATATTGGGGTGCAACCCTAAATAATAATAAAATAAGTAAATTTTAAAATTATTTAAAAATAAATTTTGTTGGTATCCACCCACCCTGATCGAAAATATTTTTGGTACTTATCGTATGATCATGATCGTATATTTGTACCGACTTTGGAACAATAATCATTTGAGACAAAATTGATATTGTATAGTGATATTTTCTTAACTATTGTGTGCTCGTGATCGTCTAACATTTTTCCCAAATATTTTCTTAATTGGTATCATCCTATGTTATTTTCGTGATTTACATATCTTAGACATGATTCCCAAGTTGTTTGGTTCAATATCAAGTATTGATTATTTGCGTTCGGCCTGCATACAAATACGTAAGATACTAATATATACAAACATTCTTTTGTTGCTTATAACATAATACATGATTATAATTTATGTTTTGATAATTTGGGACTAAAATAGTCGAATAATTCAATAATAGAAACCAAATTTGCCAAAATAATATATAAAGACTATAAATGCATAATTTTAAAACTTGAGAACTATTAACACCGTTAAAATCAATTTAGAGGACCAAATTGGAATTTAGAGGACCAAATTTAGAGTACTTCAATCACAACACATCGAAAATTGAGAAACTAACTTTATGATACACATTACTTTGATTATTAGTTTTGTCTTCCAGACATTTTCAATAATAAAATTGCCAAAATTAGAAAATATAAAAATTAAATTTATCATATCATACAACTTATGGGACATATGTCCATTTTAATTTTCTAAAAACTAATTTAATACTACATTTCAAAAAATCAATTCAACTTATTTTTTCATATTTTTGATCATTTTATTATTATTTACCAAAATACCTTTAAGTTTTTTGCATATTTGACTCAAGAAATAATCTTTAATATGAAAACTTTACAGAATAGTATTACAAGTATAACTCTGTAGTCANCATCCGAATACTTCCCCAAAACTCAGTGGCAAAGGCTACTCAGAAGAGAACGAATGAATCAACAAGACACCAGAGAAATGCTCTGCTTCGTTCTTCTAAGCTTAATCCCAGAATTGCAGGTTCGAGTCCATCAAAGAGGAACCGAATAGTGTCAAATATACATCAGAAAGAGAAGACTGTTGCATCTGAGGATGGATCTTCATCCATTTCTGAAAGCAGCATCACCCCATCAACTGATTCTGAGGTATATTCTAAATTCAAGCTTAATCTTCTTCTGATTACAGTTTTGAAGATTTTAACTAGAAATCCAGATACAGAGGTCCAAGAGCAGGGAACACGAGGGATTCATCGAGGGTAAAACTCTGTTACAAAGATGTGGGAAAACACTCCAAAGTATTTCAGAAATAACTGCAGCTGATCAACAGCCAAGCCCAGTATCTGTTCTTGATTCCTCATTCTACAAGGACGAGTCTTTAACCCCTTCACCTATTACCACAAGACCAAATGTTAATTTTGAAGGTACAAGTTACTTACTTTTTGGGGTACACTAAAATTAATGCAGTGTTGTATTCAAAAGTTATCATTTCTACCCATACTGCTAGCTAAGAATAGAGGGAAAAGAGTTATAGTTGGATCATGGCAAACCATTTTAACATTGTATCATAAGTTAGGGAGGTTTTTCAAAAGATAAAAAGAGTACTTTTTTTAGAAAATTTACCTTCTCAGTGAATCCAATCCTTGTACTGACTTGAAAGCCATGATGAAAGTTGATGGGGACCGTGTGGCTGGCTATAGTCCATAGAACTTTGGCTTAAGACATGCCAGAATTTCAACTAGGGCTTTCACTTTTCTTGCTTCACTCCAAAATATTGGTGTCCTGAAATTTGACATTTCGTAATCTATGCATTTATAACTGTCCTGTACATCTCTGTGGGTGTAGACGGGGAGCTTGATTTGATCTGATTTCAGTAAGTATGGCGATTGCTCAGTCATCAATGGTGACCACTGTCTTTGTGGTCCTTACATTGGGGAGAGCGTTGCCATTAAACTTGCATAATAATCTCTTAATAGGTGGGGTTAGCTTTGGATTTTGCGAAGACATCTTCTGGTCATGAAAATGATGGTAGAATACAAATAGATTCATCAAAGTCCCTGTAGAATACAACTCATAAACCTGCACAATTCATCAATGCTTCATCCAATCGTTTAGTACTTGATTACCAATCTGCTTCTTTATTCTAAAGTAAATTCATCGAAATCTGTGATTTTTTAGGTAAAAAAAGTGGCGTACCTCTTCTTACAGATCATTCCGGCGAATCCGAGGACGATATATTGAGCTTCACCGGTTCTAAACACCGCGAAGCATCCGATTTTGAGTATATCTCTGAAATACTAAAGGTAGGTCAATGTCACTATCTTCGCGAAGATACAGATATCTTTCGTATTTTGGAGAAACAATATTATCTGAAGGGGAATGATACTTCGAAGATCTCCAGGCTTCATAGATTACTAATCTTCGATACAATAAACGAAATTCTCGAAAGAAAGTGCCGTCTGCCGGCGTGGGAAACCGTTTACTGGAAATCGTACGTCGATCAGCAGCCGTCGATTGATGATATTTGGTCGGAGTTTATAAAAATTCAAAATAATGAGACTAGTGAAGACATGTTCCAATCCATTTGGAATATGGTGAAGAAGGATATGGACGACGACGCCGTCGTGGGGTGGGGAGAGTGGCCATCGGAGATGGCGGATGTCGCACTTTACATCGAACGGTTGGTAGCTAAGGATCTGATCAGTGAGAATGTACGGGATTTGTCCACATCCCCAATTGCCCGCCGGAAATTGGTTTTCTAGTGGCCTAATTTGTAGAACATAAAGGCTTTTATTTTGCTAGAATTCATATATTTAAGAAAATATTGATAAATCATAAATTATTTTATTCCTTTTGTTCAGTACAAAAAATAATAATGGCCCACAAAATTTGAGGTAAAATTAATGAGAAAATATGTAGGTCAAATCCCACACTTTTCTAGTTTTTATAAATTTGATGATATAATTCTTAACGATATATTTATTTATCAAATTTAATATTTTGATAAAATTTGGTAAATTAGATTCTAAAGTATCAAAATCAATCCCTAAATTTTAATAAACGAAATTTTTATAGATCAATTATGCTATATTCATTTTTGGGAACTAATTTTAGAAAAAAAATACGAAATATGAGAATCGATTTCATAAAATTCATACTTTTAAAATAAATAATTGTTATAACCATTATATTATATGAGTGAATTGATTTGAGATTATTAGAATCTCCAAATTGTGGTCATTGAAGCATCTTCAAATCAATTTAGTACCTATACATTATTATTTTTTGTTATTCAACATTAAAATACTAAATTATTTATTTAATTATATTTAACACTTGGGATTTGATGTGCACTGTTTTTTGTATTAGTATAGTAGTATAGACCTACAAGTATCCATATTTAGTTTACGGATTTACGCTATTAAATATTATTATGTTAATCATTTTTAAAAATAAATACATATTTTTTACTATAGAGATGTATTAGTTTACAAGTATCCTTGTTTTTATTTATGATATTAAATTTTAAAATGAATCACGATTCATATAATAGTTACATTCGTTAGATGTGAATAATTGTTTGATCTGCAATGGGTTTGTATCTTCTTATTTGGGCCTTAAGTTAGGTCTGGGTTTTTGGGCCCATATAATTCTGTTTGATAATATGAATGCATACTTTTAAAATTATTTTTTCTCAATTTCTTCTAACTAGACACATTTAAGATTCTAACTTGATGAGTATTTAACAATTTTAGACTTAGATTCTTAATTAGGTATGAGTCATCTCTAGTATCATGTAATAGAATCATGGAAGTCATACCGATGGTATACCGTCCGATATACCGATCATACCAGTAAATATCGGTCGTGATCGATACACCGGTATTCCGATATATCCCCGGTATACCAACGGCATATCGTAGAGCGGTACCGACCAGTATGATTTCTTTGAATATAATGGGTCTAGATCAACAAATTGATTTGATTCGGTGAAGTTTCCCTCTCCGTACCATTGTTTTTTCTTCATTCTTAAAGAGTTTTACATGTTAACGTCATTTGAGTTTTTTCTATTTTTCATATTTAAAATTATTTCCACAAACAATAAATCTAAAAAGGGCTCATCGATAGACATTTTTATGAGAACCCCCATGACTATTGATTTTCCTTAATAAGGAACCATAATAGTACCAATAAAGCCCCTCTCTTCGTGGGCCCTATAAAGAGATGGGCTTAATAAAAAGTAATTGGTAACTAGGCCCAACTAGTTGATCAATTATGATGAAATTTAAATGAATTAATAAAATTCCTCTCCGATTTGAGTTTGTATTAAGTATAAATTCATCGTAAAAATGAGGATTGGTCGTGAATTGGAAGTGAAATGATCCCACATTGCAATTGGTCGCAGATTTTATGTAGTGGGTCGCGACATGTAAGATTTGTTGCGAAATTGAGAGGTTTCCTTGCGTAAATGAAAAAAATGATGATATCATCAAATCGGGGGATCATTCAAGTTGTGAGTACCAATTTCATCCGTTCGATCTGATTATCAAGTGCAATACATATTTTGGAGTAGTTGGAGGATTACAATCACTTTTGTTTCCATTTATAGGGTTAAGCTTGAGTTTCCATCATTTTAAATTAAATGTAGTCAATTAATTACAAGTCACTATCAGACAGGCTGTACTCGTAAAACAATATTATCCTCAAATTTCCCTCTTACCATAAATAGCATGCCGACACAAACCACGTCAAATCTTCTAAATGCCTTACCGATTAAATTCACATTTAGGCAATTTTTTAAAAAAGATATATTAATCTTCGGAATATAATTAGCTTCAATTTACAAGTGGTATAAAGGTAATATATAAAAACTTACAAAATTGCATTATATATAAATTATTAATAAATTTGTTTTTTACCATCAACATTATATCACTATTTTCCATTAACAAGTACGCAAATATGATATTTAAAATTTGAAAAATTATACAAAGTTAACCATCTAAATTTGATATTTAGAATATCAATAATATAAGGCTTGAACTTTATGTTTGTATGAATTACCCATTTATAATTTGTATTCATGTGCATATCGATTCTTTTATTATCCATCAAAGATTGAATTTTTATGAATAAACTACAAGTGGAATATGAATTTGTGAGATATAGCACAAGAAATTTGAAAGATATTAAAGTTTCTACAGTTGGAGGAGCCTCAAAAAGCAAAGAACAAGAACATATTCTACAATAAAACCACATAAATAATGCAATATCATATACATGCAAACTTTCTTCTACTTCTTCCCAGCCACCATCGTCTTCCATTCTCGTATTCATCTTCGAAATACGAAAAGGGAAGACGAAGTGCGCAACAACCCGAATACCCAACAACAGATCTTGCTTGTTACTTTGTGAAGAAATGTTGAATCTGCAAGCAACTCAAACCTTTAGCTTCTGATCCTCTCATGATTCTCATTCTTTGACATGAAGTAATGAACATATCCCATGGCACATCTCCTACTAACATCCAATCCCCATCTTTGTCTTCATATGTTGGGGCATAATCACATACATTATACCCTTCTCTTTCAGAGTAAGCCCCTGAATTCAGTGATTTTGTTCAATTTTGTGTTCTTGAGTTGCATAAATTTATAATGTTAAGCATGAATGAGGATAGCATATTACCGAGATTGCATTTGAACATGGTTTCCAAGGCTTTGAGTAGATCAGCGTAGTTGTTGTAGAATTTGAGATCGATTTTACGAAGATAAGGAGCTCCATCCATGCTCACCTTAACGAACATTCCAGAACTATTTTCCGATTCCCCCTTTTTGCTGTGTTGCTGAAGGGCATTTTTCCGGTAAGATCTCACCGGAGGCCAGCCGACAACTTGCTGCCTGGGAATTTAATCAAACACGTTAACTACGTACAAAAAAATCAAACAAAAAGAGCGAAATATAGGGTTTTTTGCTCACTTTTGAACGGGATTGCCGCCAATTTTCGCTATTTCAGAGGAAGATCTCTTGCTGTGAATCAAATTCGAAGAAGAAGATGAAGATCCAGCTCCAGGTAAACCCAATCGAAGTTCAGTTGCTTCAAGATTCAGATCCATTGTTTCTCTTTTTCTGCAGATGAAGATGGGGAAGTTGAATTGAGGGATTTGGGGGTGTTTTATAGAACGGAACTGGGGGAAGAAATTGGCCGTGTGCTTAAGTTAACGGCGTCAGGTGGAACTAACGGAGGACAGCCTATATTCGCTGGCGCGTTAGTGACCCCTTGAAAGCGTGTGGGATTGAACGGTCAGATGTGGGGGCACCACTTTTTGACGGACAGATTTCACTGTCGGGAAAAGAAACAGCAGCCTTTAGTCATGATTCGCCGCGGAGAGGAACACGGGTGGGCCATATCCAACTGCCGTTATTCATTGTGTGGGCCAATTATCCACGGCCACGATTACGTCTTCCCTCGTTGTAAACTGTTGAACCGTCAGATCGTCCACTTGGGTCAATACATTACAGCCCCTCGTGTTTTAAATTCTTCAACTATTTGAGGGGTGCAAGTAGAAAAAAAGGATTTGTGTTCCTTCAGTTAATTAACTATCTCTTTACAACTAAACTAATACTTTCGACCATGCTTTAAAAAATGTGTTTGATCCAAAAATAGATTGTAAAAGGGCTAGGCGTAACATTTATAAAAAGCATGTTTTGTATATCGAATATGAGAGTTTCCGGTTCAGATAAATCGATACAAATTGTTACTTAAACTATAATGAATCGTAAATATATTAAAATATTATTATATTTGAATCGAACTGAAAGTTTTTTGGATTCTAACTAATGGTTCAACTGGTGGTTTTAATTTTGTTACTTAAACCATAATGAATTTGGGTATTATTTTCAAACTTAGATGACATATTTTATTTGTGAAGAAGATATTGCAAAAAATGCAAAATTCACAAAAAATAAATATATATATATAAAATTTTCACAAATATAAAACTTAGAGAACTATGTGATCATTTTCTCATTGTAAAATGAATTGTTGTTGATTCCAAAATCCAATTAAAATTGTTGGAACTTGGATTTTTACAATAAATGATAAGAAAAATTGGTTTAAACTTAGGGACAAAAATGACTAATGGATTTAATCACGCATTAAATATTAAAAGAAATTTTTGAGGCAAGGCATGTGATATGGGTCCGTGGGCCCCGATTTGTCAAGTTAATTTATTTTGGAGGCACGTGGGGCTTTGATTACCCGACCCGACTAGGGCCCCAATATGGAAATATGTACCTTTCAATATGACGCATGCATACATGTAATCTCTGTTTCATTTCCCGCCAAACATTAGGTATATTTATAAAATTTCATAAATAAATCAAACATAAGATAGTTAGGTTTTTTTCAACGGTTAAGTATTAGAAATCTTACGTTACGATCAATATTCGAAATCTTATCCTTTTACGATTCAATATATTTTCTCTAACAAAGTGGAAATTGTAATTTCCACTTAAATTACAAAAAGTGGAAATGGTTGGTTAATTTTGTGAAAGCAAAATGAGGGCAAACCGTAAATTTGATCTACATAATTTATTTGTTTTGATTATTTTGATTCATAAAGTTTTATTATTGTGGCAATTGTGATTATCGAATTATCAAAGTAACAAAATTGGTCATCATACATTGTATTATTTTGCAAAACCTCCCAAAGTTTAGTTTGTATGGGATATTTGATCCCCAAAATTATTGTGGCAATTGTGATTATCTGAATTGCCAAATATTGAAAAAACGAATAACCAAATTTGACAAAATTTTAAAATTTTTGACTAAATATGCTCTTAGAGAACTATGGTGATCAAATTTATCAAAACTACAAAATTTTGTAAACTAAATATGACTTTGTATGAGGACTACTAAAGATACTAGAAATCAAAATTGTAAAATTATGGAGACCAAAGGTGAAATTAAAATTGAAAACATTAGGTACAAATTAGTGACACACATTATGGGTCAATTTTTCAAAATATAGAAAGTAAGAAAACTGATTTGTCAACCCAAAATTATTGAGATAATAATTGTCACAATTAGAAAATTTCGTAGAACTAATTTGACAAAAACATGAAACTATGAGAACTAAATTTGCGTGTCATTCATATAATTTAGATCAGTTAAATATTNATAGAACCTAAAATGATTAGTGTAATAAACAAATAAGATATAATGGAAAAATGGTCTAAAGATGTACATTTCAATACAACTATTAGACATATTTATTTGGATATACTATATTAATCACATGTGTGAGATGAAATGTGACTTTTTTTATCAATGTATCCGCAACAATTTTTGATTTTTATGAAAATAAATATGATAGATATATATATCCACAAAAGCAATTTTTGGTATTTGCGAAAATACATATGATAGATAGGTATATCCGCAAAGACAAAAAATTAGGCGAAAAATAATGTGTGATACTTTAAACATTCCACTTAACTTTTCAAAGTCTAAACAAAATTACCATCAATGCACAAAAGGAAAATAACCTAAAGAAACTCCTTATTGTGGAAAGTATTATTGTAAAAATGTCTATTTTTCTAGAATATTTTGGTCACATATATTAGGCGAAAAACAATAATTTAGCTATCTTTCAGTGAAGGACATTCACTAACTTTTTAGTCAAAACTAAGTTAACAAATTTACCTTCGATAACAACTTTTAAAATTGAACAACAATTATTATTAGAAAATTATCAATATAAAAGTATAATACTGATAGTTAATTGGTTAAATTCTTTTCGGTTTCGAAAAGTTAAAGAATGATGCATAAAATATCATATTTCATCCCTCATATGTTACTAAAATTGTATGTACAAAAAACCATATCTAAAATAGTTGCATTGGATAATAAGCGTGCTTGTTTAAATTATTTTCCCATTAAAAATTAACAATGAACCCTGATTTAATTAGGGGTGTTCACTATTCGGTGATTGCCGATTACCGAATACCGATTTATTTTTATTACCGAATACCGAATTTTAAAATTAGATTTGGTATTCGGTTTTCATTTTTTTATTATTTCGGTATTCGGTTCGGTAATTTACCGAATACCGAATTTAATTTATTAATTGATTTTTTCAAATATAAAATATTTAAATTCTTAGTGGGAAATAGAATTTTCAAACCCTAAAATGAAAAGGAAATGGGGCCAAATTATTTGTGGATGTGCTAATTGAGAATCAATCAAATTCTTTAATTGATCTCGGTTTTATGTCTTGATTCATCAATTGTCAGGGTAAATCCTTCGATTATTTTCGATTCACTTTAGTTAGTCAATTTGTTACTTGTTATCTATTATTGTAAAAGCCCCATTTTTTTCCGATATGCTATTTTCAATTTTTTCTTTTTTATGTACTTTGTTCAATGACAAACTATAATCTTGTTTTGAGCATTGTTTAGAACAAACTATTTATTAACATTGTTGCAAACTAATCTGGTTTCGAACAAACTATTTATTAAAATTGTTTAGTCTTAAGCATGTTGTGAGCATAAGGATATTGATTTAAAAACTCTCTAAAATTTCATATTCTAATTGGTATTTTCGGTAAATACCGAACCGTACCGAAATAATTCGGTTTTTTACCGAACCGAACCGTCGAAATTCGGTTCGGTATTCGGTAATGAATTTATTGAATAAATCGGTATTCAGTTTTTCAATTTCGGTTCGATTCAATAATTACCGAACGAACAACCCTAGATTTAGTAGTGAATGCTCCAAATATGGTACACATGACAGCTATTATGACTAACATATATATAACTAATAAAAGTGATGAAAATAATAATGTCAGAATACAACTATGATGAACATTAAGTGTCACTATAATATAATATTAAATTTTAGTATTATCAAGAAATTTTGCAACCAAACAAATATGGATTTGTCATTGAAAATTACAAAATGGAGATAAAGGTAGTGGTGATACATATTTGATCCATAAAAAAATAATTGTATTTGTTTGATTAAACTATGTAAAATTGGTTAGGTGATGTATTATGTAAAAATAAAATGTATTGATTATATTTTATATAAAATAACACATACCAATCATACGTTTAGTAATGTAAAATCACAGAGTAACAAAATTCAAAACACAAGTAACACATGCAAGTAGTTTTACAAAAAAATGTATGCATCAGTCATATATGAAAATTATGAATTACAATTTTCGACAATTAAGACAACAATTTTGAAGAAATAGTCATATTAAAATTGTAAAATTAATAAAAATATAGGAAATACCATAAGCCCTAATAGAAAAATTGAGAATATTTAATTCTAAAATAATGAAAAATAGATTAAATATCATGTGCCATAAGAGATTAAGAATTAAGTGATAGGTATACGACTAGCGGTGGTTGAAACGCGATTTCTATTAATGAACTATCACAATAATGATTTTTTTGGTTTGTATTAAAAGAACACCGATAACTTCAACGCATGTCACCGCAAAATACAAGGTTACAATATTTTGAAATTTATGACAAATATTTATATTTGACATTGAATGATAATATCAATATAAATGATTTTATCATAGAAAATTTCTCCACAAATGACACCAAGTTGAAGTCAATGAAAAATATAGATTTGATATACAAATTAATACAATAGTTTTATTTCCTATATTATTTGTATTATTCTTTCAATATTAATTTAAATTTTACCTAAAATTATGTATACTATTTTTTGTAGGGATATGATAGTAGGGTTTATCTATCTTCATAGAAATAAAAGCACACATAAGACTCTATCCCTATAATATTTTAATGTAAAAGAAACTGCTAAAATTGTTTATACTAGTATTAAAGGAGTTATAATTTTTTTAATCTTTTTTAACATTTTTGTAATTTTTAAGTTAAAAGTTTTTGTTATATAATTTAAAGAGAGAGATTATAATAATGAAAATAGATTAAAAGGTGAAAGAGATGATTGCTTGGACTTAGTATACATTTTATATTTTTGTGTTAGCGATGATAAGCATGGATGCAATTATCCTTATTCAAATAATACTGTAAATATGCTATCATATAGATTTAATAAAAATTTTTAAAAATCTTTATCAGAAGCCATTTATTTGATTGAAATCTTGTTTGATTCATTTCAAAATAATAGGTATGTGCATTTTATATGCATCAAACATTACCTATATATTCATCAAAATAAATAGCAATATTTTATACTTGTTTATACATTTATATATCATCCTAAATTATCAATGATAGTAGAATAACATTTATTTTGGGATGTCTATAAACTAGCCAAGTTTCTTAAATATAATTACAATTTTTTTAAGAATTGTAAACCATTTGTTCATCATGAACTAAAGAAAGTATTGGTGTAATTGATATCGCTACAAATGTTGATTGATGAGATTATGTATTATTAGAAAATATAAAAGTAATTTGAAGTTTGCAAAAGATATTTTCATGCTAATTACAACTATATGAGTGTTTTTTTTCTCATACGATTTATCAGAAATAAGTTTGTGCATCACTCAAACATATGTGCCACAAATATTGAGAGATGAGATTATACATTAAAAATAGAATTACTTGAATTTAGCCAAGAATATTATCATGCTAATTACAACCATATGAGTACTTTGATCTTATATGATTCATTAAAAATAAGTTTACACATTAATCAAATATTTAGGTATGGCAATATTTTAAAATTGATGACAAAAATATTTATATTTGGCACTGAATGATAGTATCCATATAAATGATTTCATCATATAAAATTTTCACACAAATGACATCAAGTTAAAGTCAATGAAAAATAGAGATTCAATGTACAAATTAATACAATAGTTTTATTTCGTAGATTATTTGAACTATTCTTTTAACATTAATTTATATTTTACTTAAAATTATGTATACTATTTTTTGTAGGGATATGATAGTAGTGTTTATCTATCTTCATAGAAATAAAAGTACCCATAAGACTCCATAGTATAATATTTTAACGGTAAAAGAAACTAATAAGATTGTTTATGGTTGTATTAAAGGTATTATAACTTTTTTAATATTTTTTAACATTTTGTAATTTTTAAGTTAAAATTTTGTTGTTATATAATTTAAAGAGGGAAATTATAATAATGAAAATAGATTGAAAGGTGAAAGAGATGATTGCTTCAACTTAGTATACATTTTATATTTTTGTCTTACCAATACTAAGCATGCATGCATTTATAATTATTTAAAAATACTGCAAATATGCTATCATATAGATTTAAAAAAAAATTTTAAAAATCTTTATCGGAAATCATTTATTTGATTGAAATCTTGTTTGATTCATTTCAAAATAATAGGTATTTGCATTTTATATACATATAATATTACCTATATACTCATCAAAATAAATAGCAAACACTTCATACTTGTTTATATATTTATATAGCATCCTAAATTGTCTATGATACTAGAATATCCTTTATTTTGGAATGGTCATAAGCTAGCCAAGTTTTTTTAAGAATTGTAAACTATTTGTTCACTATGAACTAAAGAAAGTATTGATGTAGTTGATATCGCTATAAATATTGAGAGTTGAGATTATATATTATTAGAAAATAAAAAGTAATTTGAAGTTTACAAAATATATTTTCATGCTAATTACAACTATATGAGTTTTTTATCTCATACGATTCATCAGAAATAAGTTTACTCATCACTCAAATATTTGTGCCACAAATATTTAGAGATGAGATTATACATTAACAATAGAATTTTTTGAATTTAGCCAAAAATATTATCATGCTAATTACAACCATATGAGTACTTTTGATCTCATATGGTTCATGAAAAATAAGTTTATGTATTAATCAAATATTTATGTATGACATTATTTTGAAATTGATGACAAATATGTTGTTATTATAATTCTATTAGTTAAACTACGTTCTTAAAGCGATAAAAATGACATCAGATTTATAGTGGTATCCGATCACGTCGTCTTAGTTAAGACACGATCGTATCGGCAATCCACTTTCCAACACCCTGCAATTTATTCACTATTTTAGTTGTAATGTTCAACAAAAACATAACACAGAACCAACTAAAACACAGAATACAAATATTCACATGAAGTTAAAGCTATGGTATAGCAACAGATCATCACCAGTGTACTGGACTTCTTAATCACTAAGAAGTCAGTAACGTAAACTTGCAGTTTTCAACCAGATAGTTAGTTAACACAGTAGTTTCAGAATATACGTTTTGAGGCCTTAACAGTGGACATAAACTGTAGGTAGTTCTTATCACACAAGCCAAACGTATTTACAAAGATCTACGTAATGTTTTAAGGCTTCAGTACGTATCTTGGTCACTGGTTTCCAGGAACTCAGATCTATACAGATCTGGCTTGAAAACACTTACGTTGACACAAGTCTTTAAGAAACCCAAAGGTTTTCTCAAAGACGTAACCCAAAACACTAAGTAATCTCACAGTAAGTGTTTAGAGCCAACAGTTTAGGCAAGAAGCAGAGCGTATAATAATGAATGTAAATACAGAACGTAAAGTGTAGTATGTAAATGCGTTCTTTAACCAAGTCACACAGTTCCTCAGATCGTCAAGGATCTGTCTGAAACTCATACTATCAGGCCAAGAACGTTGATAAAATCCACAGATTTTCTCAAGAACGTAAAGAAGGCGCTGTAAGTTTTTGAAAAAATGTAAAGCTCTTTTAAAACCTAAAACAGCGCAGTATCGTTACAGTCTTAGCAACGAAAGCACTAACGAAAGCAATAGCACTAACGCAAGCAAGCACATAGCAATAAGCAAGAACAGAACGATAAAGCAAGAATAGCTAGAGAGCAAAGCGCAGAAACGTAAATGCAGAAATGAAAAAAGTGAGGCATTTCTGAAGCAGCGCAGTATATATAGTACATGCCAAGCCCAAGAGAAAAACGAAGATTTTAGAAGACCCAGCGACCCACTATCAAGGTCAGTTTTGCACAGCTCACAACATACGAGGCCCAACGAAAGTATATAAAGCCCATTAGTGAATCAAAGCCAACAACATACACAACCCAAAGGATTTCACAGCCCACATGCTAGGCCCAATAAACGTGTATAAAGCCCATTAACGAAAGCTCATTAATGAAACAAAGCAACGATATTACCGAGATTAGTCAAACTTCAACAAAATATTTATATTTGACACTGGATAATAGTATCAATATAAATGATTTCATCATAGCAAAATTTTTCCACAAATGACATCAAGTTGAAGTCAATGGAAAATAGAGATTCGATGTACAAATTAATACAATAGTTTTATTTCGTAGATTATTTGAACTATTCTTTTAACATTAATTTATATTTTATCTAAAATAATGTATACTATTTTTTGTATGGATATGATAGTAGGGTTTATCCATTTTCATAGAAATAAAAACACTCATAAGACTCCATCCCTATAATATTTAACTGTAAAAGAAACTGCTAAGATTATTTATGCTAATATTAAAAGTATTATAACTTTTGTAACATTTTTGTAATTTTTAAATTAAAATTTGTTGTTATATAATTTAAAGAGAGAGATTATAATAATGAAAATAGATTGAAAGGTGAAAGAGATATTGCTTCGACTTAATATACATTTTATATTTTTGTCTTACCGATGCTAAGTATCCATGCATTTATCTTTATTCAAAAAATAATGCAAATATGCTATCATATAGATTTAACAAAAATTTAAAAAATCTTTATCGGAAGCCATTTATTTGATTGAAATCTTGTTTGATTTATTTCAAAATAATAGGTATGTGCATTTTATATACATATAATATTACCTATATATTCATCAAAATAAATAGTAACACTTCATACTTGTTTATATATTTATATAGCATCCTAAATTGTAAATGATAGTAGAATATCATTTATTTTGGGATGGTCATAAATTAGCCAATTTTCTTAAATATAGTTATAATTTTTTTAAGAATTGTAAATCATTTATTCATCATGAACTCAAGAAAGTATTGGTGTAGTTGATATCGTTACAAATGTTGAGAGTTGAGATGACGTATTATTAGAAAATAGAAAAATTATTTGAAGTTAGCAAAATATATTTTCATGCTAATTACCACAATATGAGTGTTTTTTATCTNTTTAAAAGTATTGATCGATTCTATACCATTTATAATATTTAATTTATATATGTTAGCGCCATTAATATTTTTGGTGATAGTAATTATTTATAATTAATTTCTTCAATAAAAATTATTTTCCAGCACATTCACAACGGCTCTCAAATTCACACATACTCCTATTTCCATCGTTCATTAAGGAAGGATTCAACTCCGACAACGTAGGATTCGAAGCATGTCGTTCTCCTCCACAAACCCATTCCCATTACTCGCATCGCAAATGAGTTCCCAAGGAACAAGGAGCATTAACAAACTATTATTCGGGTTTCAGACATTGGGGCATCGCATGTTTTTCGCGAATTGTCTTTTTTCAGGGTTCCAGCAGGGGGAGTTTCATTTTTTTCATTTTTTTGATATTATTTCGACACGTTTTTGGGTTCTCGAGATGATTTTGGGCGATGGGTCAAGATAGGTGAAGAAGATTAGTTGTTTTATCTTGTGATCGGAGTGGAAATGGTGATGGGAATGTCCTGTTTATTGAATTAAGATGGTGAGTACTGGGGCTATCTGATTCTGGGTTGTGAAACGTTTTTTGAAACTGTTATCTATGGGCATATGATTAATGTATGTAAATCCTAATCATGTCTAGAGTGTTTGATTAGCCCATTCCGAATATATTATCTTAATGAATGCAACTTTGATCAATTGACTGTTTGAAACTTTAAATTTCAAAGAACTAGCCTACGTGCATTGCTCTAGGAGACTAGAGAGCCATTGGTAGTCGACGCTTTGTGTTTTAGGTAGCATTTGACCATATCTGATTTCGGTGAAATATGTAAAACTCGAATTCTTTGAAAATTTTATGCTAAAACTATTGTTCATATTCTTGTTTTATTGTACTGAATAACTGCTAAATTCATTAAAAATGTATCGTACTTCATATGCAGGCCACCCAAGTCAATTTCATTGTAGGTTCTCATGTTTGGGTTGAGGACCCAGACATTGCCTGGGTTGATGGGAATGTGGTGAGAATAGATGGACTGGAAGGTGAAGTTCAAACAAAAAATGGGAAGAAGGTAAGTTTGTGGTGATGCATTAGCTTGTATTCTGGTGAATGCATTGAGAAAGTTATATGGAATTTCTTTTTAGATTAGTTTTAGTGGTATAAGCTGAGTAACTAATTTTGTCATTGTATCAGATTATTGTTAAGCTGTCAAGTATATATCCCAAGGATGAGGATGCACCTGCTGGTGGAGTCGATGACATGACAAAACTGTCGTATTTGCATGAACCTGGTGTTCTGCAGAATTTGGCCACAAGATATCAACTTAATGAAATATATGTAAGAAAATCTTGTATAAACATCACTTGATTTCTTATTTGTTTTTGTTATAAATGGATCTATGTCATTTCTGCAGACTTATACAGGAAGCATTCTTATAGCCATCAATCCCTTTCAAAGGCTACCTCACCTTTATGATTTGCATATGATGGAGCAATACAAAGGGGCACCTTTTGGAGAATTAAGCCCTCATGTTTTTGCCGTAGCAGATATTGCTTTCAGGTTATATTAAGTGAATTAATCCCGAAGAGCTTTTATAGTTTCTAGATAACTCATTATCGATTTCCTACAATGATCAGGGCAATGATAAATGAGGGAAAGAGTAACTCAATTCTGGTGAGTGGAGAGAGTGGTGCCGGTAAGACAGAAACCACTAAGATGCTTATGCAATATCTAGCTTATCTTGGAGGCCGAAAGGGAACGGAAGGACGTACAGTAGAACAACAAGTTCTTGAGGTAAATTTGATTTGATCATTTGTAACTTCATATAGGTATAAAAATCTTGAGCATTATATGTGTGTTTCATGCAGTCAAATCCGGTACTCGAGGCTTTTGGAAATGCAAAAACTGTCAGAAATAACAACTCAAGGTACATATTGGTTTCTTTATGTAGTTTTGATAAGCTAAAGAAGGATCTATATTTTTTTTATTTGATATTGACATTTTTTTTCTTCTGGCACAGTCGCTTTGGTAAATTTGTTGAAATTCAGTTTGATAAGCATGTAAGAATATCAGGGGCAGCCATTAGAACATATCTTCTAGAAAGATCTCGGGTGTGCCAAATTTCTGACCCGGAACGCAATTATCACTGTTTCTACCTTCTTTGTGCAGCTCCACAAGAGGTTAGTACCCTGTTCTTCTAGCGTTCATATACAACTTTCATTCAAAAAACTCATGAACATTGAATCAGCAAGATTAGTTCTTTATCTTGTTAGGAAATTGAGAAGTATAAACTTGGAAGCCCCAAAACGTTTCACTATCTTAACCAGTCAAATTGTACTGAACTCGTTGGTGTAAGTGATGCACATGATTACTTGGCAACTAGAAGAGCCATGGATGTCGTGGGAATTAGTCAAAAGGAGCAGGTACGATGAACAAATTCTATCTTTGTATCCAATAATCATTCGGCATTTAATTTTCCCCAGTTTTTAGGAGGCAATTTTCCGAGTGGTGGCAGCTATTCTTCATCTTGGTAATATCCAATTTGCAAAAGGACAAGAAGTCGATTCTTCTGTCCTTAAAGACGACAAATCCAAATTCCATCTTCAGACCACAGCAGAGCTTCTAATGTATCATTTTGGTCCTATTTTTGAATGATAAGTGAGTTGAATTGAAATCTCAATCTCTATGAATTCTTGCTTTGTATAGGTGTGATCCTAATGCCTTGGAAGATGCTCTATTGAAGCGGGTAATGGTCACTCCAGAAGAAGTTATCAAGAGAAGTCTTGATCCTGATGGTGCCTTAGTTAGTCGGGATGGCTTAGCAAAGACGACATACTCTCGTTTATTTGATTGGTATACGTTCCACATTTTGACTTGAATTTTTATTCAGTTCTCAATATATTTTTGAAACAAATATGATAAATATCAACAGGTTAGTTGACAAAATAAATGTTTCAATTGGGCAAGACGCAAACTCGAAGTGTCTAATAGGAGTTCTTGATATTTATGGTTTTGAAAGCTTCAAAACTAACAGGTAAGATGCGTTTAATCAAATTTATAAATCGATTATGTATAAATGCTGTTAAATGTACTAAAATATGATTTCGTGACTAGTTTTGAACAGTTCTGCATTAACTTTACAAATGAGAAGCTGCAACAACATTTTAACCAGGTACCACATATTTCCCGAGTTCTTCAGTTAGTTTCATATTTGGTGCTGAAATTCTATGTATTTCCTTTTCAGCATGTTTTCAAGATGGAGCAAGAGGAATACACAAGAGAAGAAATTGACTGGAGCTACATAGAATTTGTTGATAACCAAGATGTCCTTGATCTTATTGAAAAGGTTTTTTTCTTAACTCCTTATTTATTTTGATATTTTCCTTGTGAGGTATGTAGTGAAGCAATGATTTATTAACTTGTACCCGCAGAAGCCTGGAGGGATTATTGCTCTTCTCGATGAGGCATGGTGAGTCCTTATTTAAAATGATTTTTGGTTTGCAATTTTCTCTGAACTACATTTTCATGATGTTTGTGGTATTTTTCCAGTATGTTTCCCAAGTCAACGCATGAAACATTTTCCAATAAGCTCTATCAGACCTTTAAATCCCATAAGCGCTTTGTCAAACCGAAACTTTCTCGCACCGATTTCACCATTGCACATTATGCTGGAGAGGTAATGTGATGTGTTTTTTATTCAGTTCGAGTTTCAACTGAATTGGAGGTTTTTGTTAATTTGCACGCTTTAGGTCCAGTATCAGTCTGATCAGTTTTTGGACAAAAACAAAGATTATGTGGTTCCTGAACATCAAGATTTGCTTTCTGCTTCCAAATGCTCATTTGTTGCAGGACTTTTTCCTCCTGTTCCTGAAGAGACCAACAAGACAAACAAGTCTTCGAAATTTTCATCGATAGGTTCACGGTTCAAGGTATTTCATTCTTGAGTGCAGTTAGGTGTTCATAGTAAATGTTGAAAGCTGATGCTTTATTTTATCTATACAGACTCAACTCCAACAACTTATGGAAACATTGAATTCTACAGAGCCACACTACATTAGATGTGTTAAGCCTAATAACCTTCTGAAGCCTTCTATATTTGAGAATCTAAATATTCTCCAGCAACTACGGTGTGGTGTGAGTGCCAAATTCTTTTTTTTTGTTTGAGTCTTTTCAATGTCTAATACCCCTTATTTCGTCTTAATAGATCGTTACTCGTGTTATAACTTTTTGCAGGGTGTTCTAGAAGCGATTAGAATTAGTTGTGCGGGTTATCCTACACGTAAAACATTTTATGAATTTCTCAACCGGTTTGGAATTCTAGCTCCGGAGCTCATGGAAGGGAAGTAAGTAAAGTGAAAGTACATTTACCTTTTTGTGCTAAGTTAGTGCTCGACTGAACGAAAGCCTTTAATTTCCTTAATAATGTGAGCAGTATTGACGAAAAAGCGGTATGCAAAAAGATTATAGAGAAGATGAATCTCACTGGTGCTCAGGTTAGATGTTTTGTAGTACTAATTGCGAAGGATCGTATGCTTTTAATACCCGAGGCTTTTCGTGTATATTTGCTTCATGATAATCTATACCACATCATTCACAGATAGGGAAAACTAAGGTGTTTCTGAGAGCCGGTCAAATGGCCGATTTAGATGCTCGAAGAGCTCTAAAACTCAGTAATGCAGCAAAGACGATTCAAAGAAAGATCAAAACTCATATTGCAAGGAAAAACTTTCTTGCCTTGCACAAGGCAGCAGTATCTATGCAATCCCTTTGCAGAGGTACCTCAGTCGTTTCGCAATGAAATGGACGAAACGTTTAGCTCATATGGTGCACTTTTTTCACTTTCAGGGAGGCTTGCTTTCAAACTTTTCACTAAGCTTAAAAGGGAAGCAGCTACTCTTAAAATTCAGACCAAACATAGAGGACATGTCTCAAGGAGGCATTACTCTAAGCTTAAATCATCGGTTATATTGGTGCAAGCTGGGATGCGTGCTATGGCTGCCCACTGTGAATTCAGTCATAGGAAGCGAAGTAAGGCATCTACTATTATACAGGTGATTAAAATTCTTGGCTTGGAAAAACATTACTGCAACGATTCGAAGTGTTCTTATGTGTACTGGAATTGTATTCGCAGACAAGATGGCGTGGTTATCGAGATTATTTGTATTACAAGAGACTCATTAGGGCAACCATACTCACACAATGCAGGTGGAGGGGAAGAATGGGTAGAAAAGAGCTTAGGAAACTGAAAATGGTAGGATTTGCTGTACTTACACCAATAGAATCACACTTCTTTTGCTTGAATTTTGTTTACATTATGTATAAACTGTTCTGTGCCGTATATATACAGGCTGCACGAGAAACCGGTGCACTGAAAGAAGCGAAGGATAAACTTGAAAAGCAGGTTGAAGACCTTACTCTGCGTGTACAGCTTGAAAAGAGAAGAAGGGTAACTATACTACGGCTATGAAGTTATAATTTGCATATGAATTTGAGGTGAAATTTTGTGTGTAAAGATCCGCATTTAAATGGACACCTTTTCTACACAGGTCGACTTGGAAGAAACTAAGAGTCAGGAGATGATGAAGTTGCAGCAAGCATTGGAAGCCATGCAAATCAAAGTGGATGAAACAAATGCTCAACTTATTAAGGAACGAGAGGCAGCACAAAAAGCAATAGAAGAAGTCTCTGCAGTAGTTAAAGAAACCCCAGTTCCTGTCGAGGATACTGCCAAGATCGAGGCTCTTAATGCAGAAATGGAGAAGTTGAAAGTAATACTAATGCAGCTGAAGCTATTCCAATGAATCTCTTAATTTATACCCTTGAATGTGTTGTTATTTTTTAGCATTTGTTGGATTCTGAGAGGCAAAGGGCTGATGATGCTGAAAAGAGATGCGCTGCAGCACACGAATCAGGTGAAGGGAAGAGTCAAAAGTTGGAAGAAACTGAAAGAAAAGTAACTCAACTTCAGGAGTCATTGAGCAGGTCCTGCAATTGACATTTGCATCATTTTTTGCTCCTTCATTAACTTATTAACCGAATCGGCATGATGTTATTACTGCTTATAGGCTTGAAGACAAGATAACAAATGTCGAATCAGAAAATAAAGTTCTTCGTCAGCAAGCACTTGCCATGGCACAAAATAATAAATTGCTCTCCAGAAGTTCAAGATCAATTATGCAGGTAGGATCAATATATAATTCCTGTGAGAAGGATTTTCTGCGTATCTACTTCTTGATTTATAGATTTTTCATTCACAACATTTCAGAGGGCAGAGAGTGCAAAATCGAATGCTGTAAGTCTAACAAATCTGATAAAAACAATCTCTTTCATTCAAGCTTGATGTAATGCTAACATGTTGATGCAAATGGTGAAGGATTTTCGAAGTTCTTCTTTGAAAACACGAGAGCAATCGGAGATGGAAGACCGACCTCAGAAAACACTCAATGAGAAGCAACAAGAGTATCATGATTTACTAATCCGATGCATTGCGCAGCATTTGGGCTTCGCTAGAGGCAGGCCAGTGACTGCTTGCATAATATATAAGTGTCTACGGCACTGGCATTCATTTGAGGTCGAAAGAACGAGCATCTTTGATCGCATAATACAAGCAATTGGCAATGCTATCGAAGTAAGAAATTCTGAATCTTCTTTCTTATAATTCTAGTTTATGTTGACCCCTTAAACTGAAAGTCCCTTTGAACTTAAGACTGGTGACAAGAATGATCTATTGGCATACTGGTTGTCAAATGCGTCGACTTTGTTGTTACTACTGCAACGTACGCTTAAAGCCAGTGGAGGTGCAGGGGCTCCTCCACAACATAGAAGATCTCCTTCAGCTACTCTTTTTGGGAGAATGACTCAGGTATGCATTTATTTTCATGTAGAGATGCATAATTTCTAATTTCATACTTCTTCCAGAGCTTCCGGAGCACGCCTCAGGAAGTCAATCTATCATTGCTAACGGATGATTCAGCCAGCACCATACGTCAAGTAGATGCTAAATACCCTGCATTGTTATTCAAGCAACAACTTACTGCTTATGTAGAGAAAATTTATGGTATGATACGAGACAACTTGAAGAAAGAAATTTCTCCTGTTCTTGGACAATGCATCCAGGTATAAAAGCAAGATACTGAAATGAATGCTAGCAATTTTTCTAGGCTTAAAGTTGTTTTCATCAGCACAGGCACCTAGAATATCCCGGGCTCACTTCATGAAAGGTACAGCACGTACTCTAGCGAATGCTGCTGCCCAAGAAATTTTGATTGCTCATTGGCAAGGAATTGTCAAAAGCCTTGGGAATTTCCTCAATGTTTTGAAAACCAACCATGTAACAAAACCTTTGTCATCTCTTTATGCATTATGTATATCGATCATTGACTGAAATATTCTTCGGTTTTCCTCAGGTCCCTCCGTTTTTGGTTAGGAAAATATTCACTCAAATATTCTCATTCATCAATGTGCAGTTATTCAACAGGTATGATTCACTACTGGTTGAACTCATCCTTAAGTTTCCCATTTTTTATTACTGTGTTATCGCCATATATTCGCAGTCTNGCATTGTTATTCAAGCAACAGCTTACTGCTTATGTAGAGAAAATTTATGGTATGATACGAGACAACTTGAAGAAAGAAATTTCTCCTGTTCTTGGACAATGCATCCAGGTATAAAAGCAAGATACTGAAATGAATGCTAGCAATTTTTCTAGGCTTAAAGTTGTTTTCATCAGCACAGGCACCTAGAATATCCCGGGCTCACTTCATGAAAGGTACAGCGCGTACTCTAGCGAATGCTGCTGCCCAAGAAATTTTGATTGCTCATTGGCAAGGAATTGTCAAAAGCCTTGGGAATTTCCTCAATGTTTTGAAAACCAACCATGTAACAAAACCTTTGTCATCTCTTTATGCAATATGTATATCGATCATTGACTGAAATATTCTTCGGTTTTCCTCAGGTCCCTCCGTTTTTGGTTCGGAAAATATTCACTCAAATATTCTCATTCATCAATGTGCAGTTATTCAACAGGTATGATTCACTACTGGTTGAACTCATCCTTAAGTTTCCCATTTTTTATTACTGTGTTATCGCCATATATTCGCAGTCTCTTACTTAGACGAGAATGCTGCTCGTTCAGTAATGGTGAATACGTGAAGGCTGGTTTGGCCGAGCTCGAACACTGGTGTTACAAAGCTACTGATGAGGTACCTTTTTCATTCACTGTCTCATCAGAACTTCTTCCTTGTTCCCATTTATCTTTATATTGCTTAATCCGAATTCGGCTCCAGTATGCAGGTACAGCTTGGGATGAGCTCAAACACATACGACAGGCTATCGGATTCCTGGTATTTTTATTTCCTTGAAAGATCATTATTGCTTACTTAAATCCCAGATTCATTCAACATCTTATTCTTCAACAGGTTATACATCAAAAACCAAAGAAAAGTTTAGATGAAATAAGTCATGATCTTTGCCCAGTAAGTAATATATGATACAGAATACAGTTTAATCAAGTTACCATTCTTATGTTTGTTTGTGGTTGTTTTTATGAAGGTTCTTAGTATTCAACAGCTATATAGAATCAGCACGATGTACTGGGACGACAAATATGGAACTCATAGCTTATCTCCCGATGTAACGCACTTAACATAGCTTCAAATTTATCGGAAAACTTACTTATTTCATCAACAGGTAATATCGAATATGAGAATCTTAATGACGGAGGATTCGAACAATGCTGTCAGTAGTTCGTTCCTCTTGGATGATGACTCAAGGTGTTTGTTGTACATGAATTACATAGCTTTTTATCTTATACCATTTCAACCTTAAATTATATTGCAGCATACCGTTCTCCGTCGATGATCTTTCCAAATCGATGGACCGGATCGATATCTCGGACATTGATCCACCTCCTCTCATCCGCGAGAATTCGGGTTTCAGCTTTTTGCTACCACAAACCAACTGATCATCTTTTACTGGAAAATCCAACATCACAAAGCCATTATTCAGACATACATCATAGTGCATCCAAGGTTATATATGTTGTTTGTTTTTATCCTACAAGATGTGTCTACATATTATTTTCATCAAGATGAATACGTTTTATTTCGGCAAATAAAATGTAAACTAACCACATTTCATCACAACTTTGAAGTTAAAAGTGTCTTTTCTACTTAAAAACGAGTGGTATACCGGTCATATTGGAAAATGCTATGGCTCCATAGCGCTTCGATATGGGTATCGGGGCGTTAAAACATCTTACAACTTAGTTCTTCAATGCACTTCATAAAATAAGGAGCAATCTTCAGTTCAAACTCACTCTTATATAAAAACATCCCCTTCTCCTGCGAGAAGCTAATCGGAGAAGATTTCCGGCTGCAAAGAAACAAAACTGCAAGATTTTTACTATAAGATACAAGCTATTGTCTAAATTCATTCATTTCATATCATAAAGATGTCATCCCTGTAAACAATTTTCAGCTAACTATGAACAAAATCTGAGTGTGATCTTCATAAGAAATGTTATGGAAATTTGATCAGTTAATGAACGCGTACATGGGCACAAATGGCATGCTCTTGTACCTATAGAAAGCCTTCCTCTTTACATAAGATGCATTAACTATAGTGATCAAAATCTTCCCAGGCTCTCTAATGTAAAATGAATTCCTTGTACTTTCTCTCAGTTTCTTCTCCTGGAGCAATATTTTATAAGAACAGTCATCATTTGGCACAAATTCTTCTCTGTATGTGACTTCATGACCAACAAAGGTCAAATCCCAGCTCAAATTGACCCCAACCTGCACAATCTTACAAACTATAGCTCCACAGATTTGAATGTATAAAGCAAAGGCTTAAAACAACCTGATTTATAGGTATCTGAATGAATTCTGTTGAGTTTGCTCTTACATCTACCTCATGAACTTTATCTTCCAATGTGAATCCTACTTCGCTATCACGTTTCAGGCCTCCGTATTCTACCGGAATGTTCTCTATTGTAGCATACCTGTGCTTTAAAACTATGAGCATGCCATTGGATAATATAAGATTTGGTATTTAGCCTTTACTTGAGAAGTGTGCGTGTTATTCCTGAAGGTTTCACAAAAATGAACTTGTTCCTGCTTCTTTTCTTTATCACCCTCAAGTTTAAAGCGTTTAGAGATAGAAACCATGGAGCGTTTATGATTATCTGCACAGAAATGGCTGCAATCTCTGCAATCTTATAGCAAAATCAAATGAACAAGAAAGCTGCAATTCACTTACATTCTTGTACACGATTCCAGGATAATGATCACGAAGCAAATACATCATCTTTTTGCTTACCAATTTTACCTGTTCCATTGCAAGCCCAGAAGCATTTCTCAGATCAAAGATCTGTATAAATGAATCCGCCCCACCTGGTTCAAATCTCAGATTCTGAATCCCTTTCTCTACACACCAAACTCTCCATCTCAGATAATCATCGTACTTGCCTCCATAATCAGACTTCGTGAGTTGTCTCTGAAATTCCTTCCCCAAAACATTGAAACATAAAGGACGCCCTTCTTTATCCATCGCACCTGTAAACCACAAGTTATCGCAATCAAGTCTGGAGGTTTCTTCAAAACCTCTTTCAGGCTGGAAATCAGCACGCCATTTCAGAGTCTTGCGTAGCATTTTGAACGCATCTACAGCTTTGTAGTGTTTGGCTTTCAAGAACTTCATCAGAACGGCGTCCGTCCCTGGGTGACTGGCGCTCGGTAATAAGGGCACGCCCCATAATGTAATCTCCTTTCTGTTTTCATTTTCAATGAGAATATTATTTCCGAGAATCGCTTGTTCCACCATTAATCGGAATTCAACCAGAGAATGGATTCTCGATTTCTTAGAGCCCAATCGATCGTATTCTTTTTCTAATTCAATTTCGCCTTCATAATCGTTTGAATCCCCATCGGAGAATTCTTCCGCCATTTTTTCCGGCGTGATCAGGAGCTCAGGGCCCAGGGAAACGGGTCAGAAATGATCCGTCACCCTCCTCTCTGGAACAGTAAAGGCCAGGAATATAGAATTAAGAAAAATTGCAGCGGCAAAATCGGTAGTTCGGCTTCCGTGGCGACGCCATTTATGGCGCATATTAGCAATAAATTCCTAACGGCCATTTCTCCCCTGGGGTAAATATCTATCTCCTCCATGAGGCCACGTCAACTGCAGCGCAACGTAGCATCATGTCAGTCAACGGCGCAATTTAAACAAATAAAGATGTGATTTAAAAGATAATCTAAAACTAATATTGCTCTCAAAATGAAGGTTATAGTTAGAGATTCAAATCATATTTTTTGAATGTGTTACAAATATTTTATGTTTTTTAATAATAAAAAATAAATATATAAAAAAGTTCCAATCACCTTGACGAAGGATTTAGGTAGAACCACAAAACTTGCGTTTAAAAAAAATAAACATAACCTTAAGATGTCCCAAATCGATTAAGGAAAATGTGGTAATAATAAAATAGGATTTGTGGAAATTAAATATAAATATTTTTTACACTTAAGATATCCCAAATCGATTAAGGACAATGTGGTAATATAAAATAGGATTTGTGGAAATTAAATATAAAATATTTTTTCTAACAACGTTGGTTAGAAATACATAAAACCTAGAAGTTAAGTATGTTTGCATGATTTAATAATCCTATGGTTAACAAAATAAACAAAATGTTCTTTCAATGTTCGAATTTTCCTAGAAATAGACTAAGTTCGATTGAGGTTTAAATCGAACTAAAAAACCTCAAGGCATCAACAATTCAAAAGTTACTTCTATTAATATTTGGGTTCAATTCGAGTTCAACTTTGACATATAAGGCGACGCACAAATTTGATTATCATAGTTTTATTGTTTTGATAATTTTGATATCTAAAGTTTTATGATTATAATAACAGTGAAAATTACAACTATATCTATGACTCTTGATAATGCATTTAGAATTGTATATGTTTTGGTATTAAAGAAAATTAATACAATATATTTAATCAAATTGTGCTTGTATTGTGCAGCTTTTGGCGTGGTTTTGGATGTTCTCTTACACTGAGCTTTATGTACCACTTCCTCGATGAAGTGTATGATGAAAGTTGTTACTCGTTTTATGGTTGGAGGTGTGTAGCCGGCCTCCAAATTATTTGTAGATGAATGTTCTTTAACATGTTACAATGACTCTCCTATAATAATATGTTATTGCACGTATAATGATGCTCGTATACAAATATTTGACATATTTGATCTCGTCCAAACATATTGCTCTCAAATAAAAAATGTAAACACCATGCACATATTTGATTGTTCATTTATCTTATCCACTTCCTACAACTATATATTAATACATTTTTTTACTATGGAAATGTGCAATGCAATATTAAAGATTAAATTTATCTTTGAACTTCATTATAACATCCAGACTTGCTTCGTGTGTGTCATACTTCGTATACCTACGACGGCTAGACGACATTGGCGATAGATCACATGCTACCAACGGAACGTCCAACATTGAATACAATTGATCGATTTCCTCACCAAAACAACTTAGTCGTTGAACTAACATTATGAATGAAGATATGAGTATTGTCCAATTTACCATTTACATGGCACATGATTTTGAGAAAGAACACACAAGATCACGTCTAATATCTTCTCCAATAGTACGCTTGGATTTAAATTTTGTAAATAAATAAAAAGAACGGTTAGACCCTATTTGATTTTTTGTTCGACCAGAATAATTCAATTCCTATATATTAGGGTCTTTAATAATGGTAGTCATCTCAACCCATATATAGTATTGGATCGGGTTTTCGGTTAAATCCTAAATCTACTCTGATAATTAAAAATAATAATTAATATAGTACTATTATTAAATCTACAAGAAGGATACCTTTTTATTTAATACTGGTTGTTTAAAATTTATTTTTTTATAAATTTAATCTATCTCCTATTATTCGAACGTGTTAAGGACTGAAAGTACAAGCTTACTTAATCTGCCTAATCCCGTTGCATTAGTGATTCATCAAAATTGCAATTATCTGATTAATGTGTAAGAGGGCCCATGGGGACTCCCCTTGGCTTGCCTTGCCTTGATTTTCATGTTTCCTTTTATGGTTCTAGATGCGTAGCTGGGTGAAAGGGGCAGGACATAATTTTTATGGGAAGGAGAAGCTAAGCTAAGGGGATCATATTTCTGGGATTTGTGAGGCTGTGGGTTATTTTTATTAATGCTTTGATTCTGTTCTGGGTTTCTTCAAGATCTCTTTTTTTCTGGGTTTCTTTCTTGGATCTTCGTTTGTAAAGACAGATGCAGAGGTGGGTTTGCTTTTTCTTACTTCAATTTTCATCGATTATTCGCTGATTGTTTTTGAACGCCTTCATTACGCCAAATTTAGATGTTTTTAAAGACAATCGTGTCATTTTTATTGCTGCTTTTACAGTTTAGAGATCCATAATATTCTCCTCATTCAATGAAAATAATGAAGCTTTCTCGGTTTTTGGTTCGATTGCTCTCGTTAATTTGTCTTGGACATTTATATGGAAATTTAGCTTGAGTTAAATCTTGTTTGTGAAGCAGGTCAATGGACTTGACATCATACAGATGTCTTACAAATAGCATTTCTCGATTCATTCATCTGGCAACCTGCTGTGCATCTAGTAGAATGCCTGCTCAGAAGGATTACCAAAATGTTGTCTCCTTAATGAAGCATTTGAGACCAGTAGTTGACGGCTTCATTGATCTCAGAATACCTCCGAACGAAGCGTTCCTTGAAGAATGCAAAGATTTAGATGCAGCTGTGAATGAGGCTAGAGAATTACTCGAGAAATGGTCTCCTAAAACAAGCAAGATAATTACTGTGAGTAACTTTGGATCGTCTTGAGCTGCAGTGTTACGCATCAATCTTCAGCATCCCGTCTTCTTATAAACACTTGAATGTAATAATAAAATGTGCTCATAATAGCAGTTAGTTTTTGTAGTTTGTGTTATTTTTTTTGTTCTTACTCCATCATTTGCATCCAAAGGTACTACGGAGCAAGCCGTTGCTCTTGAAAATCCAGATGTCTTCCATCAGGCTCTCTCGTCTTATATGCAGGCAACTTGAATCTTCAGCAGCTATTTCAAATCTCCCAAGTTCCCAGGTCAGTTTCGATTCTTACGTTCCGTTCTAAAAGGCATTTTTCGTTTCGAATTCGTATCTGATTCCATATCCTATTTAGTTATGTTTACAAGAGTCGCAAGATCTGAAGATAGGACGACTTTCAGAATGTATTACAGAGGTTCTTAGAAGCCAAAAGGGTGTGAAGTTAGCTATCACTAAACTTCTTATGGAAATCGTGGAGTCCTTGAGCTTGATTTCGGGTCACGATATACTGATGGAAGCTATTGCAATTGAAAAGGAGAGACAGATTTATGAGGAATCTAACAGTAAAGAAGATTTGGATCAGGTTTCTCTAGCTGCAAATCTATTATTACATATCCGCGAATATGTAGTTAAGCTCGAAGATGTTAAAACTCGGACTGGAGTTCCGGTTCCTTCATGTTTCCGTTGTCCATTGTCTCTAGAATTGATGTCAGATCCTGTAATTGTTGCTTCTGGACAAACTTTTGAGCGAACCGCCATTCAGAAATGGCTGGACCATGGACTAGTAAGATGCCCGAAAACGGGAATTCTGCTTTCTCATCGGAACCTCATTCTGAATTTTACCGTCAAAGATCTCTTCGCAAATTGGTGCAGAGAACATGGAGTAACACTCTCAAATTGTTCTCTTCTATCGGAAAGTTCTGCTTCGAGATCATTATATAAAGAAGTGAAAGTTAAAGAGGAAGGTGACAGTCTAATAGCATTTGAAGAGGATACGAAACTAGATAAGTCTTTGGGTGATCATTCGTATGCACACAGCCGGAGCGAATCCATTTCCAGTGCTGTTTCGAGCATCGACTATGTTGCTTTGAGTGAAAGTGAATCAAGATTAGCTAGCCTGCAAGATACTTCAACAGATCGATATATTGACCCGAAGTGTTCCGGAGCTAAGTCATCATCTTTCTTTGATAACAAGTATAATCCGTCGAGATCACTTTCGATTTCATCCGATTCGGGGTACGATGACTTGACCTCAGATTCCCATATTGGAAAACTCATGAAAAGCTTGAGTAGTGATTCAAAGGAATTACAAACATTCGCTGCTCGAGAACTAAGGTTACTTGCAAAGTATAATACAGATAACCGTACCATTATCGGTGAATCCGGGGCAATTCCTTTATTGATCGGACTTTTATACTCGGATGTGAAGCTAACACAAGAACATGCTGTGACCGCACTTTTGAATTTATCGATAAACGAAAAGCTAAAGATTAAGATTGCTGAAAGCAATGTTGTGAAGCCACTTATTCATGTGTTAGAAACAGGAAGTGATGGAGCAAAAGAGAATGCTGCAGCTACACTTTTTAGTGTTTCTCTTTTGGAAGAGTACAGAATCAAGATCGGTAGATCAGGTGCAGTACAAGCATTACTCAATCTTTTACAATTCGGAACAGTTCGAGGAAAGAAAGACGCTGCAACTGCGTTATTCAACTTATCTATTAACCATGAAAACAAAGCTCGTATGGTTCAAGCAGGAGCTGTGAAATATTTAGTAGGATTCTTAGACCCTGCATCAGAAATGGTTGATAAAGCAGTAGCTCTTTTAGCAAATCTATCAACTATTGCTGAAGGGTGTTCGGATATCGCAAATGAAAACGGGATACCATTACTCGTTGAGATTGTCGAAACAGGATCCCCAAGAGGTAAAGAAAATGCAGCCTCCGTACTGTTGCAGCTATGCTTTAACAATCCTCGACATTGTCGAAGCATTCTGGTTGAAGGAGCTGTTCCTCCCCTCGTTGCATTATCTCAGATGGGTACTCCTAGAGCCAAGGAAAAGGTTCTAAAATTTCGAATTTTTTTCGTTCTTGANCGGTTGGGGGTGAAAGCGTAATTCTGGGCTCTGTAATAGCGAACGCCTTTCCGTATTCCAAAGGGGGGATAGGCTGTCAGAGTGCAGCCGCCTGCAGCAATAACGTGTCGCCTCATGATTGGGTAATACGCTTCTATAAAGGTCGGGATTTCTGTCATGTGCAGCCATTGTCATAACTTTGTGAAAAATTGTTCAAGCTTTTAGAATTCTCTAACGATTTTGCTCGACTGTCTTCCAATTCCAATTTTCTCATAAATCCTAAGGTAACCATCCATGACACCTCGTAGGGCTATGTATCTAGATATATCTGAAATGGACCTCGAAGCATTTCGGGTCAAATTTTCAATCCCTGCCCATTATCCCATCTGGAGGGGGAAGGAGGACGTTCCTTGCTTCCTTCCCGCCGAGATGAATGTTCCGGCTAACACCATCCCCGTTAGCTATGCCTCCCTGAGGTCTGGCCTGCGATTTCCTCTTCACCCTTTTGTCGCGGCCGTACTTCGGGAGATTCACTGCCTGACTTTTGCTCTCATTCCGAACAGTTATGTTTATATAATCGCCTTTATTTTTTATTGCCATAAACAGAGGGTAGAACCGACCCTCAAACATTTTTTCAACCTATTCCTGGTGGGAACCAGTAAGGGAAGGAGGTTGTTAGGGGGGTCGCAGGTTGTATTATATAGCGACCCGAACAAAGGATTGTATTATCGTAGACAAGGAAGATTCCCTTCATGAATGAGAATCTTGCTACGTTTGGATAGACATCCTGAGGGAAGACCTGTTGAAGGTTACTTTCCTGACCTCCCACCCCGACATTGGGAAATTGGACGAAGCCGGTTCAACCCATCCCGCCAGGATATTGCCAACACCTTGGCAATACTTCCTCCTCCCGAAAGGCGTCTGAAAAGGATAGACATCATTCGGGAGAAGAAGCTGCTAGAGATTGGGGTAGCAGGAAGAACTGGCGTCCCTGCCCCGAAGGGTATCTTCTCTAGCTCAGACTCGTCAGGGTCAGAAGAATCGGTTACGACTTTGGCTTCTTTTAGTTCATATTTCCTGATCCTTATTATTTTTCTTTTGCAGTTTCTATTGATACAATGTCTGGAAATCAACTCGCTGTGGTGGCCGCTGCTGCAAAAGCCAAAAAGGATGCTCAGCTGCAGGCGTCCAAGCCCAAGCCCAACGCCACGGTTGGGACTTCACGATCGGCGGAGAGCTCCAGCAGCCAGAGGCCAGAGCCCCGATTGATAGATGAGGTGGACGAGGTAATTTCTAGAAGGATTCGCTCGTTAGGCCTTCTCTCCATGTACAGAATCGGGAATAACTCCCCTCTGGATCTTAACGTCCTGCGGTTGTTACTGCACGACGTCCGCCCATCCTCCAGTTTAGGGGACAGAATATCTCTTTTTATTTCCATGCGGTTTGATGTCCTTGTATTTTTATCTCTTTTTACTGAATCTCCGCGTCATGTTATCTTCACCTTCTTTCAGCAAAAAAAGGTATTTTATGATCAAAATTAGGTTAAATTTATAGTTTAGTAATTTTCTTAGTTTTTCAAATTTATGTATTATTTTCCATAACTTTTATTGGATGCCTATTTTTTATCGGTATAGGCATGTGATTGCATATTTTATTCCATTTCAGAATATCTTGAAAACTTCTAGGATGCGCTTTTATTCCTAATCAAATTATGAGATGTTGCCAAAAAACCTATTTTTGTTTGTTAGTTATTGACTTTTGTTGTTCCTGCATTGCATTTATTTATTGATTGTTATCAATTTTATTTTAAGGTCCTTTTCTGTTTAGATTAATTGTCAACTTTCTGCAGTGAAAAATTTGCCTTACAGGCTCTGAAGTCCAGTGATTGGCAATTTGAAGGGGCATTTGATATATTTTACAGTCATCCCCAGCCTAAGTCAGTTGCTGACACAAGACATATAGAGGAGCTATACAACCGATACAAAGGCAAGTGTTACATCAAGTATTTTGTTTCAAGGCTGATGAATTTCAATGATTGTTTAAACGTGTACTGTTTATTATTTTTTCTTTTTGATGTTGAATTTTCTATGCTTATAGATCCGTATGTTGACATGATTCTGGCTGACGGGATTACTCTTCTCTGCAATGATATCCAGGTTATTAAATATTACTTGCTTATCCACTTTTGTAACACCAGGTTCACTATTTTATGAATTAAATTTCGATTTGATTTTCTGAAGCCGTGTTACCTATGTGATTGTGTTTACGCCGATAAATCTTTCTACTTGGTTAATCTATAGTTTTTTTCCCAGGTTGATCCTCAAGATATTGTCATGGTGAGTGATTTTTCGCGGAGCATGTTGTAGCCAATGTTGCAAAAACATCTTTATAATCTGTTGTGTGGAGTATTTTGCTTAATTTGGTTCTTTTACGTTTCTTTTGTCTATGCTTTTCAGTTGGTTGTATCATGGCATATGAAAGCTGCTACTATGTGTGAATTCTCCAAGCAGGAGTTTGTTGGAGGGCTGCAAATAATGGGGTGAGTATGGTGGAAGTTATTAAATATTTAGTTGAATTTTTTACACAGAATTCTTATCATGCACATTTCATATTTGGCAGGATAGATTCACTTGATAAGTTCAGGGAAAAAATGCCATTTATGCGTTCTGAATTAAGAGATGAACGTAAGTGGTTCTTTGTAACTTCAACTAGCTAGTGTTCCTTGTGCATCTATTGCTTTGCTTAAATATTTTCAATAAATGGTGCCCGAATGCTGACTCCTTTCTTGTCTCTATTCCAGAGAAATTTCGGGAGATTTACGATTTTGCATTTGGCTGGGCAAAGGAAAAGGTATATTCCTCTTTTCCATTGATTTATGTATCTTCATAATTAAATACCTTGTTGAAGAATGGTAGATAAAAATCGGATTCACATATCGAACATCTCTGTGCCAACCTAAAAGTTTCTATAGGAGAAGAGTTACTATTCGTTATATAGTAGGGGTTTTCTTTTGTCAGGGTCAGAAGTCACTAGCATTGGACACTGCTATTGGTATGTGGCAGTTGCTGTTTGCAGAAAAACATTGGCCGTTAGTCGACCATTGGTGCCAGTTTTTACAGGTAAAACAAACTTCTGAAAATTTATCATTGCAACAACAAAAATTGTATTTTTCCAGGAGGGACACTATTACTGAAACACACTATTTGAATTATTCAGGCTAGACATAACAAAGCAATTTCTCGTGATACCTGGTCCCAGTTACTGGAGTTTGCAAGGGTAAATAACTCATTCTCATTTTCACCAACACAATTTGTTCTACTTTTTTATCTGCACATTGGCGTATCATGTTCATCTTTTTAAATTTCCCGTGACTTTGAGATTCGGTAGGTGCTTCAACACAGCTTATTTTGAAGCACACATACAGTTAATATCATTCTGAGCATATGTTAACGTCTGAAATGTTTGTCATTCATCATAACCAGACTGTGGATCCTGCATTATCCAACTATGATCCGAATGGTGCATGGCCGTATCTTATTGATGAATTTGTTGAATACTTGAATGAAAGCGGCGTAGTCCAAAAGGGAAAGTTTAACGAATAGAGCTACAAAAGCCGGTGAGCAGTGATTATTTCGATATAAGAAGAGTATCATCATCACTCTATAACTGATTTGTGTGTAAAATATGTAGCAAGCATTACAGTGACATTTTTCTCACTTGTTTGAGAGAGGGTTCATTTGTTTCAGCGAGTTTCGACATTCTTCTTATGTAATTCTTTTGGTTGGTTATATAACAATATTGCACCAACTAGAGTTGGTTTTGTGAAACTGGAATTAAACTCAATTTTTTCAAGCCGAACCAAGCTCAAATTATTCAATATAAACTGAACCTCAAACTGATTTTAACAAGTTTTAGGTTTGCAGTCCAAAAATATCATGTTTTTTTAGCAATTTGAACCTTAGCAAAAATTGAACTTATAATCAATTTTGAGTCGAATTTGAACCTTGAAAAACATAATTTATGGTATTTATCAATGAAAATTGAAATAAGGTAGGAAATGTAGAAGAAATAAAGACACAAGCAGGATTATTAGATTGTCATTTCAATCACAAAGGGCCGTAGAAGAACAACATGGTCACACTGAAGACTTTGAAGAAAACAAATAACTGGACGATTGGGACCTAAAAAAAACGAAAGTTACATGATTCTATGTTTGAGCTACTTATTACTAGAGAATCAAGAAATGTACCTGTGGATCATGTACGAAATGGGGTGAGGTCAATTTTAAACTGCTGCTTCCCCTTGCTAACCTTCTGCGAAACAAACAAAAACAAGAGGGTAAAAACACATGTAGATGTTTTTGCAAATTTTAAATGCTAAATTTGCTTCCAAATATGTTACAGCAATTTCAATCAGTTCCTCCAGAAGTTCTTCCAAGTTACCAAGAGGCTGCATTTAAAATGAAAACATTATTTTGAGAAACCAAATTTATAAAACTGGGGTTTGCATACCCACTGTGTTGGGCCATCAACTGGAGCCTTCATAGGATCATCATGAACCTAAAATAATCAATATCGCAATATAAGATAAGATGCCTTTTCAAGGAGCACAGTATGTGAATGGTTAAGTGTATGAAGATTGGAATCCCATTCATAGGCATAAATGTTTTGTTTGAATATAATAAGCCTTTCTAAAGAACAACCTCCATGAAGATTCCATCAATCCCAACAGCAACTGCTGTCCGACCAATGCATGGTATCAGTTCACGTAGACCTCCACTAGCAACACCACAACCCTCCAGCTTTACAAAGTCATTTAAAAATGGATCAATCAAAAAACACAAGCAGAAGCTACTTCGGACAGGATAATAATTACTTAGCTAACTTAAAAGCAACCAAACTCTCATTTCAACTAAGCATGTACAATCTAATTTTTTAATCATTTCATTCCATATATTCTAATGCGTTTCAAGGACTCGCAGAAAGAAAAAACATATTCTACAGACCATCACATGAAACCCGAAGTAGAAACTTATTCATCAAATGAGTGAATTACATGCTAGATGAGAAAATAACTATACCTTTCTTCCAGCAGGTTGTTGTAATGAATGTGTTATATCTGCTACCTGATATAATAAGAATAATAATGGAAAATAAAATCTTTGTGGAGAAACAACATAAGTAGTTCAGGGAGTTTGTATTTTCCATGATTGACATGCAACATGCAGGATAACTGGGCAACAAACTTACAACAGGGCATTTGGCCTCCCGCATCCACTCTATATTTCGGGGATCAACAATGAGATCATCTGAATTAAAACAACATCTTTAATGCAAATTGTGGAATAGCTATAAGGGTTTCAGCCTATTAGCTTAACCAGAATAGTGAGATTATATCAGCACTTTTTTCATTTTGATTCCCTACAAAGCATCAAAGTAACTTACTGTAACCAAACATTGTGCCTCTCTCACAAAGCATAACATTTTCATTTCCTGCAGCCCTAATCTTTTCAGCAGAATTAACCATGACCTGACGAATTGAACAAGAAATTTCTAATGATGTCAATTAGATCATCTCAACAAAGTGAAGCCTTTTTAAAGAAAAAAATTGTTTGATGTGTATCAAAGTAATACATACAGAAGGAGCACAAAATTGGCCCTTTTTAATGTTAATAATCCTCCCAGTCTTGGCAGCTGCCGAAAGAAGATCTGTCTGTCATACCACGATTATAAAAAAAAATTCCGTTACTTGACTAAAACAATCAATAGTTTTGGATAGCAACATGGGGTAAAAAAGAATATTGAATTGCTAAACGGAAACAAGAAAAATATAACCTGCCGGCAAAGGAAAGCAGGAATCTGTATGATGTCAGCAACCTTGCCGACAGCTTCACACTACAAATCAAATTTGGAATTTCAAAACGCTTAGAATGTCCACGAGACACCATAGAACAGGACTAAGCATGCAGGAATAATCCACCACATAAAATGGGCATGCGAAATCAGATAAAAGGGAGGTCAAAGATGTACACATTAGGAAAAAGAAGGCCGTACTTCCAATATAAAAACCTGACCTGAATGGACTCATGAACATCAGTTACTATAGGAATGTCATAAGTTGTCTTTACCCTTTCAAGGATCTGAAAGAAAACACATCGTGGATTGAATATACAGTTGATCAACCAACGAAAAAATGTATGCTCCAGCATTCCGTTTTATCCAAAAAATCATAAATCAATTGCTACAGACATTAAAAAGTGCACATTTAGAATCAAAAGACGATCCCAGTATGAGGAACACAACGTAAGAAAACCAACCTTTAAGCCTTCATCCATGCCAGGACCACGAAATGATTTTGAAGATGTCCGGTTAGCTTTGTCAAAGCTTGACTTGAAAACAAAAGGCAAACCAAGCCTTGAAATGGAAAACACAGAGAAATACCACGAGTATTAGCCATTAAAAAACAAAAAATCAGCGCAGTTCACGAACTGAAGTACTTGGTAGTGATAGTTTTGATATGTTTGGCCATGAAGAGAATATGATCTTCAGATTCAATGACATTAGGCCCTGCGAGCAAGAAAAAGGGATCCGCTGCCTGCCCATCAACACACAAGTAATTTCACAAAATCGTCGTCAGTCACAAAAATACTATCGAAATGCAGGTGTCAGACCTTAAGCTGATTGAACAGCAATGTCGACGATGAATCCATATCAAATAACTGAAATGTGATCAAACCCGTAAATTCCTTGCAGCGACCACCGTTTTAAACGCGGATTTTAATCAGCAATCGTCGAATCATTTTAAGGGCTTGATCTCACCGATTCCCAATTCACAGCAGGAGAAACCTTTCTTGCCTGGTATTTTACTGGAATAACGCAGCTACAAATCTATTTTACCAAACTGATACCATTATTATTATTTTACCTAAACTAATCTATTTTACCTTCATTTCCCATGTTACAAAAAATTCAACTATATCAAATGTTTTAAAAAATTGATATATCAGACAAACTCATAATATCGGTATAATGGATATATATCGAATATACCAGATATATATCAAATACGTACAAAAATAATAAATTAAATTATTAACCTAGAGAAAATGATACTTTTGATCCCCAAATTTTGCACGAAATGACAAATTTAGTTCCCAAAATTTTAAAAGTTTCGTGCTTTTATATTGTTCGTAATTTATAAATTGTCAATTTATATTGTTCGTAATTCAAAAAAACAAGAACAAAAAATTCTAAAAGCTTTGTGCTTTTTTAATTCATAAATCCAACAGTTAGTTTCGACCCGAACCTCTCAAAACCCACTGTTGTGGTTCGAAAACCGGGGGTGTCAACAGTCGACCGGTTTGCTGCAAGACGAACTCGGTTATAATTTATTTGATGTGTGGAGAACGATTATAAACCAAAGGTGAAAAGGCGCAGGGATTTTAGAGTGGAAAACCTCGAAAACGAGGAAAAAACCACTTGATTAAGGGCCAAAGAAAGTGACCTTAATCGGTTCAATAAGCAAGTAAATGATAATACAAGTCATGTTTGTTCTTCAGACAACAAAGAGAATGAGAAGAATCGAAAATAAATCGACCAAGACTTCTCTATGCGAAAGCTCTGAGGAAAAAACGGAAGAAGATCCCTTTTCTCACACTCTAAGTGTCCTTTTTATACTCCCACTGTACTGTGTACAGTAGGGTGTCGTTTTGTGCCTGTCCTTTGCGGCTAGGTCGGCTAATGTCAGACGGAACAACCGCCGGAAACGGCTTCACAGAGCTGCATGGCGCTAGACCTTTCGGCGCTACTATCCGGCTACTCTCTAGCCACTGGTGGCTCGTACGCCTTCCCGGACCACGCTTCTGACAAGGCTGTCGAGGGTTGTCGTTGCATGGGATGAGTAGGAATGGCCCGAAGTAGCGCCTGTAATATGTGGACCGATCAGTGTGGCGCGTGCGAGAAGCTGGGCCTACACACCGGGACCGATCGCTATAAATGATCGATCGGGCCACGAGATCTGGATGGGCCATTCACTCACGTGGGCTGGATCTGGGCCTCCAAGTTCGGCTTACGTTGTTTGGGATCCTCTGGCCAAGCTTGGTCCTGACCCTGTCCAGGGTACCGGGTTCCGGGGATCTCATCACCCACAGGTTGGTATTTTCTCAAAATACCGACTAAAATCGGATACGTCTGAAATATCCGATATACCAAAAATTTATAACAATGTCTATATTTCAAAAAACCGACTAGAACAGGTATATCGTATCAAATGCACTGGGTTGATCAAAGGGGTGACAGACTGTAAGACTGCAGCCGCCTGTAGAGATGACGTGTCACCCTGTGATTGAGCAATACGTGATATAAAAGTTGGGATTTTTGCCTTGTGCAGCCATTATCACACTTTACGACAGACTGCTCTAGTTTTGGAATCCTCCGGCTATTTTGCTCAACCGTTGCTCAACTTCAAATTTCTTGCAAACTTTATGGTAACAATCCGTGGCACCTCGTAGGTTTAGGTACTCTGATATAACCACAATGGACCTTGAAGCATTTCGGGTCAAGTTTTCTATTCCAGCCAATTATCCCATTTGGAGGGGGAAGGAAGACGTTCCGTGCTTCCTTCACGCTGAGATGAACATTCCGGCTAGCGCCATACCCGTTAGCTATGCCTCCCTTAGATCAGGCTTGCGATTTCCTCTTCACCCTTTTGTCGCAGCCGTTCTTCGGGAGATTCACTGCCCGACTTTTGCTCTTTTTCCGGGCAGTTATGTATATATTATCGCTTTTATTTATTATTGCCACAAACAGATGGTAGAGTCAACCCTCAGGCTTTTTTTCAACCTGTTCCTGATGGGATCCCGTAGGGGAAGAAGGTTGTTAGGAGGTCGCAAGCTATATTAGCTACCCGAACGAATGAGTGTATTATCGTAGACAAGGAAGATTCCCTACATGAATGAGAATCTTGCTATGTCTAGATAGACATCCCGAGGGAGGACTTGCTGAAAGTTACCTTCCTAACAACACATCCAGACATCGGGAAGTTGGACCGAAGCCGGTTCAACCCATCCCACCTTGATATTGCCAACACCTTGGCAATGCTTCCTCCTCCCGAACGGCGTCTGAAAAGAATAGACATCATTCAGGAGAAGAATCTATTAGAGATCGGGGTAGCAGGAAGAAAAGGAGCCCCTGCCCTGAAGGGTATCTTCTCCAGTTCTGACTCTTCTGAGTCATAAGGATCGGGTACGACTTAGCTTGCTTTAATTCATATTTCCTGATCCTCATTATTTTCCTTTTGCAGATTCCACTGATACAATGTCTTGGAACCGACTTGCTGCAGTGGCTGCTGCTTCAAAAGCCAAGAAGGAGGCTCAGCTGCAGTCATCCAAACCCAAGCCTAGCGCTGCAGCTGGGCCTTCACGATCATTGGGGAGCTCCAGCAGCCACAGGCCAGAGCCCCGATCAATGGACGAGGTGGATGAGGTTATCTCTAAGAGGATATGCTCATTAGGCCTTCCTGCCATGTACAGAATCGGGAATAATTCCCCTCTGGATCTTAACGTCGTGCGGTTATTGCTGCAGGAGTCAATGCGGGTGGAAGACGTCCGCCCTTCATCCAGTTTAAGAGATAGGGCGCAGAGACCTTCAGTCTCTGCGTCAACGAGCAAGCGGGGCCCCGAAGAGGAAGCCCAGAAGCAATATAAGAGGCTGCGGTCAACTGTGAGCAGGCCCGCAGTCCCGATCCCGACGAAAGGGGTCACAATCAGGGAGAAACCAGCCCCGTCCTCGTCTAACCCCGAGGCTATTCGCGGGGCTATCCAGGAGATGGTAGTCTCCGTTTTCAAGGCCCGGGGACCGAAAAGAGTCCCCCTTCATGGAAGGATGCCACCCTCGAAGAATACCGGCTCTTGGTGAAGAAAAACCTGCCCGGTATTGATGGCGCGCTGCCCAGCTTGGTGTCAGCATATCTGGAATCCCAAGCTGTGGTAAGTTATTTTCAACTCATGCTGCCCCGATCGGGTATATGTTCTTAAACCAATTTGGCTCTTGCAGGCACATAGAAGGGCCTTAGATCTCGCTTCCGCCGTCCAGCTCAGCCGAAGCATCTCCTCGGCATCTGAAGAGCTGGAAAATAACCTTGCCTTAGCTCAGCGGCAAGTTGAAATCAAACAGACAGAGCTGGAAGAAGTTAGAGCCGATCGGGACCGCTTGAACAGAGAGCTGCTTGAAGCGGGTACTGAGTTATCCTTAGCTGCTTCTAAGGCGGGAGAAGCCCAGGCAGCAGCAAACTCCGCCACAGCCCGAGTTTTGGAGTTGGAGCGTTAGATACAAGAGATATCTGACGAAAGCAACAAACTTCTCCTGCAGTCCCAGGAGGAAAAGAATGCCTTGAAGCAAGAGCGGTGAGCTCTTAAAGAAGACTTGGTTAGGGTCCAGGGATCAACTGAGGATGCGGTTCGGGAAGCCCTGTTGGGTTTTGCCCGCTCGCCCCTAATGTTTGCCTTACAGGCAAACGTTACAGACCGAACGTCTCCCAATACATGGACAATATGAAGAACCAAATAGTCAGCAAGTTTGGTCTGGATCCCGAAGATGATCGTTGGGAGACGCTTGACCCTTTAACTAAGGATGGAAACTTCCGTGAGATCCCCGAACTAGATGAGCCCACCGTTGGAGAATGATCCAACTATCCCCTCTTTGACCTGTTGGAGAGATCGGTGAACGAAATAGTTGATGAAAGGGGAAAGAAAGTAGAGGATCTCAAAGCATGGATTGCAGAGAAGTCCGGCGCAACAGATAAGGAAGAAGGGCAAATAGATTAGGATTTAATTTCACAGTCCTTTCCTTTCTGCATTTGTAAACTCCATTTTGAATGAGATTTCACCTTTTTGTAAAACATTCATTTGATAACTCCAAGTATAAGGTCGGGGCTTAAGCCAAATCTGGACCGAACGGTCTTCACCAATTAACTTTGAATACTGCTAAGTTTAGTAAGTTAGGGAATCCCAACTATACCAGGAGATCACACTTGAATCCGTCCAATAAAATATCATGACTTTGGCGGCGTTGTCATGGTTCTCCCTGAGTCCCATGACAAATTTTTAGCCGAAGCCCCGGTTCTTAAAATAGTCCCATTGCGGGCTTTGGCTTGCCATTTGACAGGTTAACTTTGTCCTGGTTTCTTGCTTATGGACTAAGCATAATGGAGCAAGGGCTACCTCTAGGTGATGAGTGCCGTTTGAAGGGGAAATTGAGTTTGTAGTGAGTTCTCGGAGTATGCGATTCATCTAAGTACTCAGCAAGCGTAGAAGCAATTGACTCGTCAGAGCGGTCACACTACTTGGGAGCCTTATGGATGATGGCTACTATCACCAGTCCAAACTCGTCCATAAAATCCAACTCCAAGATCGGTCACTCACTTAGTTAGAAATACTTTGTATTGCATCCATTGTAACTTATTCATGCATAAAAAACTTTTTAAAGTTCAGAGTTACCAAATACGTCAAATTCTTTATATAAAATAACGCCTTAAGTTCATAACATTCCAAGTTCGGGGGATCTCACCTCCATCCAGATTTTCTAGCTTATAAGCCCCAGCACCCAGGTTCTTCATGACCCGATAGGGTCCTTCCCAATTTCTGTCCAGCTTCCTAACATTTCTCTGAACTCTTACATTCCTGAGAACGAGGTCGCCTTCCGAGAATTCCCTGGGCACAACCCGTTTGTTATGAGCTCGCTCCATTGTTCTTTGATAAGCACACATGCGTGCATAGATGGCGTTTATTTTTTCCTCAATCATCTCCAAATCCAAGGATCTTCGTTCATCATTCAGATGCTCGTCATACTGGGTTATCCGAGGTGATCTTATGGCTACCTCCACTGGGCTGACTGCTTTGGATATACCAAAGAGAAAGGGGATTCCTGGGTCGTTGAACGGGGAGTGGTGCGGTAAGCCCATAGCACCTCGTAGATGTGATCGGGCCACTTTCCCCCCAAATCTTCCAACTTAGTTTTCAATCCCTTCAGGATAACTTTGTTGGAGACCTCNCTAACGCATCGGCCACCTTGTTTTGTTCTCTAGGCACGTGGTCAAGTGAGAACTCATGGAACTTCTTTGCCATCTCCAAGACCTTCGCATGCTATAACATCATGATTGACTCATGTGTTTCGAATCGTCCTGCGAATTGCTCCACCACCAACTTGGAGTCCGAGAACATTCGCACTTTAGCAACTCCCATCTTTTGGGCTAAGGTCATCCCCGACAAAACGGCCTCGTATTCCACCACGTTATTCGTTCCAGAAAACAAGAACTTGACCGCGGAATGGATAACGTCGCCTTGAAGTGTAGTAAGGGTGATGCCCATCCCCTTTCCCCCGTAGGTTGATCCATCAACATAAATGACCCACCAGTCGTCCTCTTGGTTCAGAAATATGAGGGATCGGGTCATCTCGACGACGAAATCCGCGAGGACTTGAGCTTTGATCGCCCTTCGGGGAACGAATTCCAGATACATGGAGCTGATCTTGATCTTCCACTTGGCCAACCTCTCATTAGAATCCACCTGACTCAAAACCGCCTTCAAAGGCTGATCATTATACACATAAACCTTGCGGCCTTCGAAATAGTGCTTAAGCTTTGATATAGCTTTCTGCAAGGCCAACATAAATTTCTCCAGGGTTGTGTATCTGGTTTCGGCTGGTACCAGGGAATGGCTAACGTAGTAAACGGGTCGGTGAATATCATCCCCAATGGTCACCAGGGCTGCGCTGACTGCAGCTTCTGACACGGCCAAATATAACCCTAGGGGTTCGTGGCACGTTGGGCTCACCATGACAGGAGGAGTGCTCAAATAAGTCTTTAAATCGGAAAGTGCCCGATCGCACTCTTCGGTCCAGCCAAGATGGCTAGATTTTCTGAATGTCCTGAAAAAAGGTAGAGCCCGGTCCGTGGACCTAGAAATAAACCTGCTCAGCGCCGCCAATCGGCCAGTCAGCCTTTGAAATTCTCGTTTGTTTCTCGGAGGTTGCATATCAATAATAGCCTGCACTTTCTCCGGATTAACCTCGATGCCTTTCTCAGAAACGTAATATCCAAGGAATTTTCCACTTCGAATCCCGAAACAACACTTGTTTGGATTTAGTTTGAGTTTATATTTACGGCATACTTCGAAACAGCAAGACAAGTAAGGAATGTGATCTTCATCATTCATGAACTTGACAATCATATCATCAACATACACTTCCATAATATGGTCTATCAATTCCCTAAAGATCTTGTTGACCAGCCTTGGGTATGTTGCTCTGGCTTTCTTTAAGCCAAAAGGCATAACTTCGTAGCAGTAAACGCCGTCTTCTGTCATGAATGATGAATTCTTTTGATCTTCCTTAGCAAGGAAGATCTGATGGTACTCGGAGTAAGCGTCCATTTTACTCATCATGGTGCTGCCCGCCACATCATCCACCAATCGATCAATATGTGGCAGTGGGAAAGTGTCCGACTCACAGCTCTTGTTGACGTCGGTAAAATCCACGCACATCCTCCACTTCCCATCTGCCTTGGAGACCACCACTGGGTTTGCAACCCACCCAGTGTAGTGAATCTCCCTGATGAAACCCGACCGCAGCAACCTGTTCACCTCTACCTGGATGATCTCAATCTTCTCAGGAGAATAGAGTCTCCTCTTTTGCCTTATAGGCTTGGTTCCAGGTTCGGTGTTAATCCGATGCTCACTTTCGGATCCGTCAATTCCCGGAACATCGTCCGGGGTCCAAGCGAAGATGTCCACATTGCTTCTCAGCAAGCGGACCAGCACTTCTTCGAAGGTCGGGGCCAGATGTGCCCCGATGCGAGTAGTCTTGGTTGAGTCATCCTCAACCAAGTTGATAAGCTTGAACCCAACGGGTTCCATAGCTTGCCTCGGGTGCGGGGGCTCTTCGAGCAAATCCACCCGAGCTCTCTTGATGGGTGCCAAGGTTCGGCACGAGCTCATGTAGCACTGTCTCGCTACTTTCTGGTTCCCCTTAACAGAAATAACTCCATGAGTGGAGGGGAACTTGAGCATCATATGGTACGTGGAAGGGACCGCCTCAAACTTACTGAGGCCGGTCCATCCAATGATAGCGTTGTAAGCCAGATCGACTTCAATGACTATGAACTCCAAGGTCTCCGATCGGTCCCTGCCCAGTTCTCCTAGTGTGACTGGGAAAAAAATTTTTCCGCACGGGATAACACTTCTCTGGTCGAACGACCAGAGGGTTATATTGGCAATTGGGAGATCATGGGCCGCGGCTCCTAGCATCTCCGCCACTTCACGCTATATCAGGTTGCATGAAGCTCCGGTGTCCACCAGAATCCTATGGACCCGTCGATCGGCGATAATTCCAGTGATGATAAGAGGATCATCACATGGATCGGTGACCCCTTCCCGATCGGCTGCCGTAAAAATGATTTCTCCCTCAAAGGTTGAGGACCGCTCAGCCGATTCGTACTTGACCAGCGCCACAGATTCAGAGCTTTCGGAAAACTCCTCACGCGCTGCTCTTTTTCGGTCCCTGATCGACTCATTAATCCTTATTCCGCTGGAGATAACATAAATATCTCCGGCGACCTCTCTCTCCCTGGGCACCTCCTCATTTGGGGGAGGTTGGGTGCCCACTTCGGCAGGTGGTGGAGCTGGTTGCTCCTTCCTGTCTCCTTCATTTCGCTGGGCCTTGCCGCCACGGCCCCGCCATCTCCTCCTTCGGCCCTGGCTACGGTTCTCTTGACCGTGCTGGCCTCTATCCTGTTCGGGTTGGGGAGATCTTCGGTCTCCCGCCTGGTCGTTGTAATGTCGGGGCTGACCCCGATTGTCTCTTCCCCTTGGCATGTGACGATCGTCACCTTGATGGCCCGCTCGGGGAGAGTCAGCCCGCTTGCCCCTCCGATCGTCATGATCGAGCTTTTCCTTATTCATTGCCGCTACTGTATCTCGCAGTAGCGGGCATTTCAACGTCAGGTGATCGCGGTTGTGATGCAACTCGCAATAAACCCGATTGTCCTCCTTCTTCGGAGGAACGTTCTTTTCAGCCACAGCCGCAACTTCCCGTGGCTGTCTCTTAGGGTAAGATACCCTATGGTCACCTGTGGGATCAGAATTCCCGCCAGGCTTTCGATATCCCGCTCCCAGCGCTACATCCACCTTGATGTACTTGTTGATTTTCTGAAGGAGCTTCCCCAAGGTGGGTGGTGGGCTCTTCACAAGGCTGGCCGAAAGGCCACAAGGTCCCAAGATCTGCTGCAAGATATCGATTTTGTCTCGGAGCTCCAACTTGATACCCCGGGCAGTTCGATTGAACTTCTCCATAAAAGATCGGTGACTCATCTTCGCCGGGATATACTTCATGTCATATAGTTCTTGCCTACTACGAGGCGGTCCTACATTTGGAGCGAACTGATCCGAGAAAGCCAGGATGAATCCACCATACGACTGTATGGATCGGGCCGGCAAGTTCTTGAACCAGGTCCGGGCATCGCCCTGTAACCCTGCCGCGAAGATGCGGCACTTCAATGAATCAGAGGCCCGAACGGTCCCCATCCTCAGCTTGAAATCCGCGACGTGATCAATCGGATCACCGTCGCCTCGGAATACTGGTAACCCTTCGGGGTTACGATAGTATCGATCGGGGACTGCCGCCAGATCTCTTCAGAAAACGGGAGCATTAAATCTCCCAGCACGGCGGAGACGCCTCCAGATTGTTGGGATGATGCCTGGGCCACATGCAGATTGTGTCACCAATCATCATCCTTGCTCCGCCTGATCGGGGCATCCATGGCCCGATCAAAGAGTCCATGATTGTGCTCCAGACTAGGACCGCAATCCTTCTGCGTTCGCAGGGTTTCCAACTCCTTGGTAAGCTCATCGATGCGTCTCTGCATCTGTTCCTGGTCCGTCCCAGGAACGGGAGTTGGGGTTCTAACTGGAGGAGGCGGAGTAGATTGGTATCTCGGCCTCCTCCTTGTTATTCCGCGCCTGATAATGTCCTCTTCATCAGAGCTCGGCGCTTCTAGGTCGCTTTTGTACCCTCTGTTAGCTGGAACAGGGTTTGTGATAGTCGGTGGTTCTATTCCACTTCTCTCCGACGTAACTTCCAATATAACTTTCCTAACAACAGCTTCCAGGTTCTGTAAAGAGAACGTTGAAGCTGGAATGCTGCTGGGAAGCGTGTCACTATCGTTCGTCGAAGTTCCAGTCGCCATGCCTTTGATTATCCTATCCCAGGTAAAGATCTCAAATGGGGATTAGAAACTCGTCCCCACGGACGGCGCCAAACTGTTGTGGTTCGAAAACCGGGGGTGTCAACATTCGACCGGTTTGTTGCAAGACGAACTCGGTTATAATTTATTTGATGTGTGGAGAACGATTATAAATCAAAGGTGAAAAGGAGCAGGGATTTTAGAGTGGAAAACCTAGAAAACGAGAAAAAAACCACTTGATTAAGGGCCAAAGAAAGTGCCCTTAATCGGTTCAATAAGCAAGTAAATGATAATACAAGTCATGTTTGTTCTTCAAACAACAAAGAGGAGGAGAAGAATCGAAAATAAATCGACCAAGACTTCTCTATGCGAAAGCTCTGAGGAAAAAACGGAAGAAGATCCATTTTCTCACACTCTAAGTGTCCTTTTTATACTCCCACTGTGCTGTGTACAATAGGGTGTCGTTTTGTGTCTGTCCTTTGCGGCTAGGTCGGCTAATGTCAGGCGGAACAGCCGCCGCAAACGGCTTCACAGAGCTGCATGGCGCTAAACCTTTCGGCGCTACTATCCGGCTACTCTCTCACCACTGGTGGCTCGTACGCCTTCGCCAGACCAAGCTTATGACAAGGCTGTCGAGGGTTGTCGTTGCATGGGATGAGTAGGATCTCATCACCTGCAGGTTGGTATTTTCTCAAAATACCGACTAAAATCAGATACGTCTGAAATATCCGATATACAAAAAAATTTATAACAATGTCTATATTTCAAAAAACCGACTAGAACAGGTATACCGTATCAGATGCACTCGGTTGATCAAATCAAACAAGTTGTATTAAGGTTCGATTTTGTTTCGTTATGAATTCAAAGTCTAACATAAGATAAAACAACTTGGGAATCGTTCAAATAACTAGTGAACAATGTTGTTTTTTTTATATCAATCGGTGCAAAAAAATTTTTTAAAAAAAATTATTATTTTATTTTTTTCCCGGGTCAACCCGGAAAAACATATGTTCTAATTCGAAAACCCAGTACCAGGTGATACCCGTCGAAATATCGGCACTACCCGATTTTTATCGTATCGATCGATATTAAAAATGACACTCAAACTTAACCTGCAACTTGATTGATAAGTAACAAATGAGTTACTTTAGGTAACACATTAATAAGTGTCTTAGTTTTGTAAAATAGATTTGTAAGTGGGTTATTTTAAGAAAAAACACCCTTTCTTGCCTCCCATCATTGCGACAATCAACATGCGGACAGTTGCAAGTCGGGCCAGACCCGTAAGCCCGTAAATTGTGAAGGTTAACCTTGAAAGTTGAAACAACGTATCCATTGCTTGTATGATTTATTTGGAATTCAGGTAAAAAACATACATTTTGTTTGCTGAAATTTTTTCACAACTCAGTCTGAGACAAATGTAAACTTCCTTAGTACAGTCTGCGACAAGTTTCTAGAAATTGGAAAATTGAAAGATAATCTAAAAGTCACACACTTTATAAAATAGGCAAGTACAAAACAAACATGACTTTCCATCATGAAATGAAACAAACAAATCTTGTATTCTGAAATACTTATCATGTTACCTGTAGATTCATTCATAAAAATCAGTTGAAACAAGCTGTTGAAGGGCTAAGACTGATGAGCCACTTGACCTTCGATTAAGTAAAGGGATCCCCTAAGCTCACTTGTAACGATGAGCCACCTCCATCACAAGTTTATCCATGAACTGGCATTTCTTGTAAAACTCCCAACCAGGGTTGCTCTGCACATTTGGTCCCATTGAGATAAGACAAAAAATATCACTGAGGACTATTTTTTGGCAAAGTATTTTAACGGATGTGTAAGTTTCAGACAATGTGTTCTAGATAAAAAAGGCCAAAAGAATTTCCCAACATAGGAGTAAAGAAACACAGGCCTTTGGGGTGTTTAAGAAGCTTGTTTAGACTATCAAAAAAATAGTTCGAGAAACCATATGAATATTAAAAGATGGCTACCTGTAATGTGAGAAGAGCTGTTTCTGTGAAGCGCTTCACAGAATCAGGTGCACTAGCTGGAAGTGTTTTGGCCACTCTCTCAAGCTCTGCTTGTTGTTGCTTCGCAGTTATTCTATCTGGTCCACCATAGTGGTCTACAATCTCTTTGATGAGCGGAGCTGTCTCCATAGCATCTTCAATGATTTTCTGTAACAGCAATCAAGTCAATAATAAGCAAAATTTCCTTCTAAGGAAGACTATTGGCATAAATAGAGTGCAAAAACTAACAAAAAAGGAGTTACGGGTGAATTCAGATTCCAGGCTTGACATTTAAAGAATTTAGACCCATGGAACGTAAATTGAAATACATATAAACAAGAGATATAACAAATAAAAGGGGGAAAATCACAATGGGGAAAGAGCTTAGAGATCTTGCAAAAGGATAAAGCAATGGATAAAACAAAGTAAAGATTATCGAATGATAAAATTGAGAACAAAACTGTTGTAAGTCAAGCGAAGATATCTTCAAATAAGGAAAACAAAAAAAGACATCAGTGAACAGCCAATAACAACAACATGCTAACATTATGTGCTTGAATCGAGAAAATGGATCTCATAATCTAGTAGCTGAAATACCAAAAGAAAATAAGCAGCAAAGATAATGCTGATTGATAAAGGTTCCATTACCTCCCATTCTTCATGGTTTTCAACGTTCAAATAATGCATGAGAAACGGCCTGGTCTTCTCCAGTGCTTCACGGAGTGGAATGGGGGGCTTGTCATCAATATCAGGGTTAGTACCAAAATCTTCCATAAACCACTCGGATTCACATTCAAACTGCAGAATATGTAGCCAAGTGAACACATCTCAAAAATCCAATAAAAAAGACAAAGACTTGGAAAGAACTGGTTCATTACTGCAAAATTAGTGTGCTGCGCCTCCAAGAGAGCATCGTCGAATGCAGAAGGCAAAACCCTGCACGACATCTCCTCCATTCCTTCTGTCAATTGATTCATAACTTCCGGACCTAGCTTTTCAGCAACTCTCTGTTCATCTTCTGGATCACCGAAAAATGGGTCTTCGCCTTCTTCTCCATTCGACTTTGCAAATCTATCAACACCTCTACCTCTTCCTCCAACTCTTTCCCCACGACCTCTTCCTCGTCCTCTTCCCATATCCCCACGCATGCCTCTACCACTCGTAGCTCCTGCTCCAGGTGCGCCAGCGCCTGGCTTTTGATCATCTCTAGATAATATTTCCACTGCTTTCAATACCTTCTCTTCCTGACTCAATTGCTCTTGAGGGGACATCGCTGATGATCTTGGCTGCTGTTGCCTAATGTGTCTATTCTCAACTTTCGTCTTCCCAGGTGCAGCAACAGGTGGAATTGCGGGCCTCCCCCGACCAGCACCGGATAAGATTTTTAGAATCTCACCTGGAAGGTCTTTATCTGGTTTCACATCTTCAGAATCAACAATCCCAACACGCCTCTTAGGTGTCGAAGAAGATTGCGAACCGGAATCCACTACCCTCGTCGCCTCTACGGCTACGTCTCCACTTCCCCGGCCTATAGGAGGAGTCCCTGAATCATTGGTGAAGATGGAAGAGAACGATGGCAAAATGAGAGACGAAGGAAGTGATTGCCCTTGACCCCGGCCTCGGCCACGGCCATGCGGCGGTGGAGGCGGCGCACTTGATGTCTTGGAATCGGCTTGTCCACTTTTAGATGGATCATCTTTAGGCAGCTCGCCGCCCGTGAATTGGAACGGCGACACAATCCCACGGCCTCTACCGCCACCGGAGGATGAGGTCGAGAAAGCAGCTGCATCGGAGGTAGCAGCAACGTTGGGGGGCCGACCGATCACTGGGTACGGGATTTTCCCCAAACTTCTCCGCATTCTCGGATTTTCGTAAGTTCACTAGGGTTTCTGGTAATTTAAGTATTTAACTTCTTTGATAGGTTTTCATTTCTTATTGGTCTAAAACCGTCCCACTTACAATTACAGTCACTGCGTGAGAGTTCACGCAGCTAAACGCTCATTTCCCTTTCGTCCTTCGTTACAAACTGCAATGCATCGGCAAATCATACCCAGATCTTATTATGCATTTTCTTTCATTTTCAGCTCTTAAGGCTGCCCTCTTGAAAGCAGGGACATCATCATCTAAAGGTAAAAATCGTTTTTTTAACCCATAAATCTCCTGCGCCTGTATGTTTATCATGTGAGCTTATTTAGATGTACAGTTTTTCTTTTCTGTTCTTCCATTTGCTGTCGTGAGAATAACAACTCACAACAACACAATAAAGAACGTGTTCTTCCGATCTGCATTTTCCCCTTCAGGTGTGACGATCCTAAATCGTCAAGGGGAGGAAGAGAAATTAAGATAGTTAGGGAGGAAGAGATGGAAGATAGGAAGTTGTGATACTGATCCAATATCATCAACTTTGAAGGAGAAAAATCAATTAGCATGTTATTTACCCATAATCAAGAAAAATCAATAACAAACTAAGGACTAGTTTGCAAAAGTACCCAAAGTTAGGTGGGTCTAGGGCAAACGGGATTTGAAACTCTTCAACTTCACATTCACAAAGAACAAAGGGTTTTGGCTTGGAGGAGAAAAATTGGAGTGGATCTTCACATGGGTTCTCAATCTCTGGCAAGATTGAGTATTTTCTTCTTCATTAAATCTTTGGGTGTTTGTATTTGTGGTGAATGTTGGATTGCCACATTTCTTGCTACATTCCTTGAGAAGTAGTGTTGGTGTGGAGTGTATGTTTTGTATCTATGTATTCATCATTGTGATAGTAGATTGTTCTCTCCCATGGTCTTTTCAAATCTCTTCTTAAAGAGATATCCCCTTTTGATGTTATATCTCTTGGATCGAAACTTAATTTTTCTAGCCTCTGAAGGCTAGTCAGGGAGGATTCCGCCGGCCAGGTACCTAACAATCGGATCTCACAGACGGCACCAAACTTTTGTGGTTCCTTTTTAGGGATATCAATAGTCACCGGATTCTGATCGTAATAAATTATCAAGATCAGGTTTTGAGTTTTGTTGTTTGTGAAGACAACTTTAATAAAAATAAAGAACGAGAAGACACATCGATTTAACGTGGAAAACCCCAAAGAAAAAGGGAATAAACCACAATGTTGAGAATGAATCCTCTCTACAAATTCAATAAAGATGGACTGGGCAATACAACAGTGATCAGGATAAAAGGGAAGAACAAGAATCAGAATAATTGTGGGAAAAGTAGGATGATATGAACAGAAATTCGTCTTGGAAGTGGAAAACAGAGTGTGTCTTAGATCTTGGAACCTTCCTCCTTATATTGGAATGATAGTTGATTTCCTCTGTTGATATTGCTCCAATCCGTTATTAAGTATAATGCCCTATATTTGAAGGCAAGACATGCCGTGTCCAATACTCAAGATAATGAACACAAGGCTCTTAACTTTCGCATACATGACTTAATTCTTTCACTTGATAATATGAGCTATGTACAACTATTTATTTCATATAAACCTTACTTACAAACCTAAACATCATTTGTAAACATACAACAAAACAAAACGCAGCGTTATGTTTTTACAACTATACATAAAAACAAACCACTAATCATGACTCTCTACCTCCTTGCCTTCTCTTGTCAACCTTCCCTAATCCTCACTAGAATCCTCTATAAGAAATGAGTTTAATTAACTGGTATAGAGAGACATTCAAAACCATCCAATATATCATGTACAATAAGATGCATAAACACATTTAAAGCATAGAAATAACAAATCACGTAAGTACTCTCCAGGCTACTCTTTTCTTAATCTTTCTTTACCAATATCAATGTACTGGTTCCTACCTTTAACCTTTGGTTTACGCATCACCTCGGGTTAAGGAATCTTTGCATAAGATACCTAGCTTCATAAGTGGACATCGAGTGCGACCAAACCATCAACACTTCCGAAGTTTCGGCAATTCTTACACTTCTTAATAATCTTTTCCTTTTTGTGATCACTTCCTTAACATTCTTTTCTTCCAAGCTAGCATGTAACTTGACTAAAGCAATGTCAGAGACATGTTGTCAGGGTTGTGCGTCCACACTCCCTTCAATTTTCACATAAAACACATAACATCACATAATCTTAAAAATTGTTTGCTAAAAACATTTAGGAATCTGTCGAGGTAAAACACCATCAACTATTTTAGGCCTCAAATGATCTTCCAAATTCATGAAACAACTTTCTTTGAAAAGCCAATTCACATGGCTAAAAACGGATAAAAGTAATTGTTTTCATCTGAGCACTCTGTAGCCCTTGAAAAATCATAAAAACATAAAACATATACAGTTTTTACAAACTATACAGTTGTGGACCATCCTCACAAAACATAGAAAACATGAATATTCTAACTACTTCTTTCTTAAAAATCATTTTTCCATGAAACTAGATTTCATAAAGAAACTAACATGTATGGCACATCATCAACAAGCATGTATATGAAAATCAATAAATTAGACAAAACAATAGAAAAACATGAACTTATGAAAAACTGTTTTAATGCATTCCTCCCCTTCATCCTACTTACCTCCTACTTTCTTTACTTCAAGACAAATTCTTTTCTTTTACTATGAAATACAACCTCAACCTGATCAAAAGCAACCACCCTCATCATGAGAAACTACCACTAGAACTTTAGATAAAAATTCCACATCTAAATCTATCTTTCTTCTCTTTCATGGTGTTCTTTCATTCATTTCTCTCCACTTTCCTTCGCACGAAATTTTCTTTGCTGAAACCCTTTGAAGTCCTAGCTCATACCTTAAGCATGACATTTGAAGAATATTTTTGTTGAATTTAGCTCATGTCAACCAACGAGATTTTTCCTAACTAAAAATTGACATCGTAGCAGCTGAGGATTTACACCTTGAACAAATAAATGTAAAGACATCATTTCTCCATGGTGATCTGGAGAAGGAGATTTACTTGAAACAACCAGAAGGGTTTGAAGTTCAATGAAAGGAAGACTATGTCTGCAAACTAAACAAGAGTTTGTATGGTCTAAAACAAGCACCAATACAATGGTACAAGAAGTTCGACGAATTCATGGGAATCCTAGTTTCACAATATGTGAAACTGACACATGTTGCTACATCAGGAGGAGTCATGACACATATATATTGTTGATGTTGTATTTGGACTACATGCTCATTGCTGGATCGAGCATGAAAGTAATCAATCCCTTAAAAGAAGAGTTGTCAGAGGCATTCGAGATGAAAGTCTTGGGGCCTGCAAGAAAATTTCTTGGAATGCAAATCACTACAAACCGAAAGGATGGGGTTCTCTTCTTATCACAACAAAAGTATATCGAGAAAGTAGTTGATCGATTTCAAGTGGGAGAGACGAAAACTCGGAGATTATCTTTGGGAGCACAAATAAAACTCTCAAAAGCACAACTTGAGACGATTGAGGAGATCGAACACATGGCCCGGGTCCCTTATGCTTCTGCAGTAGGGAGCTTGATGTATGCAATGATGTGTACAAGACTAGACATTGCTTACGCTGTGGGAGTTGTGAGCAAGTTCATGTCAAACCTAGGCGAGACGCACTGGGAATCAGTTAAGTCACTGATTCGATACTTGAAAAGGACATCGATCATTAAGTTGAGGAGGTATTAAGCTCGTAGGATACACTAATGCTTATCTCGGCGGTGATCTTCATACTCGAAAGAGTACCTCTGAATACTTATTCACGATGAGAGGTATTTTTGTGAGTTAGATGTCTAGATTACAAAAATGCGTAGCACTCTCAACCACAGAAACAGAGTATGTGGCAGTCTCAGAAGCAACACAGAAGATGGTTTGGCTCAAAAACTTCCTAAAGTGTCCCCCTCTCGAGAATTATGGATCAAGGGTCATCCTCGATGGCAACATCAAAAGATGTTGTAGTACTACTCGAGAGTAAGATCAAATGCAAGTCAAGAGGAAGATGGTGTTGACTTCAAGTGGGACATTGTTAGATACAATCAATAACCACATGTTTCATAGCATGTGGTCAACACCGGCCATACCAACCATGGGTTGGTGGTAAACTAGTTGTGATTTGGGGGAGGTTTATCTTTCTCCTTGGCCTATAAAAGGAGTGATAATCTCCTTTGTTTCAATACACCAACACAACATGTATTTCTCGTGTATATTCAATAGTGAATATATATTTGTAGCCAAGGTTTTATCCTGTACCAGAGCTTCCTTGAATTATCGATCTGATTATAGGTTTAATTTCCTAACTGTTTTTGGAAATGGTGGTTCTCCAGTGTGCCAACCTTGGGCAATCTCGATTCAATTGGGTTTGGATCTCAAAATCACTAAGAGCGAACCATTCCTTTACCTTGGGCCAGCTATCTTATATGGGCTGCGACCTTTATGTCATACTCAATCCCTCGGTTCCCATCAAGTAGTTGATTGGCAAAGGTGGATATCCATGAGTCAGCATAATTCTATCCAGAGAGTGGTTGTAAAGATTGCATCATGATCAGAAATAATGTATGTGGGAAAACCATGAAGTCAGAAAATATTGTCTATGAAGATAGTCGCTATATCTTTGGTTGAATAAGGATTATAGAGAACCATGAAGTGAGCGTACTTAGTGAAACGATCGACACAAAGATATAGTTTTTTTATTGTGACAAAGGTAGCCTTCAATGACGTCCATACTAATGCTATCCTAATATTTTTAGGGATAGGAAGTTGTTGAAGTAGTCTTGGGGATGCGGAGCGATCGAGATGAATACGGTTGCAAATTTCGCAAGATTGTATCCAAGAAGTAATGTCATGTTTCATTCTAGGCCAATAGAAAATAGCTTTTATACGTTGGTACGTGGTAGTGATTCCCAAGTGCCCACCAACAAGATAGCATGTAGAGATAGAAATTTTCGACCCTTGATGTTCGAGTCATTGGCGATGCAAAGTCGTGACTTGTAAGATAGTAGTCCACCATGGAGGGAGTACTTTGGGAAAGCCGATGGGTGCAAAAGCTTGCCCTTAAGTATAGGTGCAAGGTGAGGATCATTGGCTTGTGAATCATGTTTCTTTTTAAGCCAGTCAAGTTGCATAGTGGAAATGGTGTAACGTGAGACACATCCGGATAGGGCGTCTGCGGCCACATAGAGTTCCAAAACGTTGGTTCTTTAAGAATTGTAAACTTTGATGATCGCTGCGAATATAAAACAATTTTCCGATGAGATAATTTCGCCATGAAAACGGATTGGACTACAACAATTAGTTCCTTCTCGTAAATAAAAAATCCTCAGAATTTTCCCCCCAAGGCTTTAGAAAAATAAGATAGAGAGCGTCCAGATTGCCTGAGCACACCCCATCGCACTATCACATGCATCTGTTTCTAGTATGAAGGGTTGAGAAAAGTATGGCAATGCTAGAACTGGGGAGGAGGTGACAAACTTAAGGAAATTGAAAGCATGTGTGGATTGACCTATCCATAAGAAGCTATCTCTTTTAAGAAATTGAGTTAAAGGCCCACTAATGAGTCGATAATGTCGAATAAAGCAACGAGAATAACCATTGTGCCCCAAGAATTTGTGCAAATCCTTTAGTTATTTAGGGATCTGCCACTTGATCATACTGGAAATTTTTTGAGGATATGTATCAACACCTTCTTGTGTGATGATATGACCTAAGTACTTTATAGAAAGCTGGCTCAAAGAAAACTTTGATTACTTGGCAAAAAGATGGTTAGTTTGTATAATAAACAAGGTTCGGGTAATGTGATCATATGTTCACACCAAGTTTGCTATAAATAAGAATGTCATAGAATAGCAAGAACAAACTTACCGTTAACTGAAGCAAAAGCAGAATTCATGAGAGATTGGAATGTTGATGGAGCATTAGCGGGTCCAAAGGGCATAACGAGAAATTCATAGTGCCCTAAATGCGTAGAGAAACTAGTTTTGAAGACATCTTTATGATGCATTCATACTTGAAAAAATCCAAAATAAAGATCAAGTTTGGAAAATACTTAGCACCGTGTATTTCGTCAAGTATATCATCAATTAGTGGAATAGGGAAGGGATGCTTTATCGACATCTCTTGAGGTATCTATAGTCAACAAACATGTGCTAATTCCCATCCTTTTTTGATACAAGTAGTATTGGAGAATAAAATGGATTGGTGCTTGTTCCAATGAAACCGTACTCTAGCAGTTCCTTGATAATTTTCCCCAACTCGTTTATAAGATGGTGAGAAATCCTATAGGGTGTAAATTTCATAAGTTGAGCTTCCAGCAGTAAGCGAACCGATGATAGTTGGGCAATGAAGAGGCATTGCAGAGGGTTCTTGAAATACCCCAAAGAAGTTTAGGAGTATGGATTGGATGAGTGGGTGTACGAAAGGATCTGGTATGGGGGATGAGTCTATGGTATAAAGGCGACCAAGCCAGCAAGTGGAAGGCTTCCTCATGATTTTTTGGATTTCTCGAGCGCAGATCAGAGCTACCTCGATTGTAAAATTTAGGCACGATAGGGTAATTGCCTTATCACCATTTATTGTGGAGCAACCAATTGCCTCCCAAAATCGTATCATAGGCAACAAGTAAGTTGAATATTCTAAAAGAAACAGGATGGGTGGTTTTCTAGAGTCCAATGAAAATCCTGGGGTGGCTATCAATCACATACACACACCTCATTGCTAACGGTATTGTTGCTTCCTGGGGTGGCTATCATTAGTTGGATTGCAGGAGAGTGTGGTAGTGATATCAAATATGCAAAGCTTTCGTTGAGAAATATGTTGTACTACCGACGTTGATGAGGATATGGATATCTCTGTTCAAGTGACGATGGATGATACAGGTGGTTTTCCAGACTCTCCATAAATTGTATGCAATTGAATAACTTCTTTAGGCAATTTAAGTGGTGGTTACTAGACAATGTCTATTGAAGTTAGGGATTCATGTGGATCATCCTCTTCGTCTTCTCCAGCAAGAGGTAGAGTTGCTTGTGTTGAGAGTGGTGTTCCTTAGGGTTTAGGGAAGCATACTGTGGATTCTAAGCGGTTGTACAAGATCAAATATCAATCAACGGGAGAAATTGAACATTATAAGGGACACCTAGTTGCCATGGATTTACTCAAGAGGAAGGCATCGATTTCCATGAGATTTTCGCCCTTTTGGCAAAGTTAACACCGTTCAATGTCTCCTTCAGGTGACAGCTATTAAAGGATAGACAGCTCATTAGTTGGATACCTTCCTACATGGTGATTTCCAAGAGATTTTAAGTTCTCACGTCTTTGCTCAATAGAGGGAGACAAGAGTGTGTAGATTGAGAATGTCTATCTATGGTCTTCGCCAAGCTTCTCGGAATTGGCATCACAAGTTCTCAGAGGCTTTCAAAGTTTGAGATTTTTACAATCAAAAGTTGATCATCCTTATTCATAGACAAGACGGAGGTCCGATTTGTTGTGCCACTCATATACGTGGATGTGTGATCCTAGCAAGCTCCGACGATGATTGACATATGATCTAGAAGATATTGGATATTCGTTTGGGAATCAAGGATCTCGGACAACTCAAGTACTTACGGGGATCGATATGGCACTGAAAAGAAGGCATTGCGTTGAGTTAACATAAGTATGCATTGGACATTTTGACTGAGACTCAAATGCCCGAATGTCGATCGGTAGGCATGTCGATCAATCAAAAGACAAACATCATCACTCCACAGTTGATAGTTCCAATGACCGATGGGAGCTACAAGAGATTGGTAGCGTGATTGCTATACTAGACATCACATTTGTAGTAAATGTGTTAAGCCATCACGTCCACAATCCCGATGGCAGTAGCAAAATGGCTGCACTAGGGGTTCTAACGTATCTGAAGAAAGCACATGGACGAGTGATCATATTGCCGAGAGTGGGAAACCTCAACCTAACAACGTATTGTGATGTTGACTGGGGGACATGTCATCTCACTCGACGATCCATGACAAGTATCTTCACTCAGCTTGGAGAGGAACCGATCACTTGGCGGTCAAAGAACCGCCAATGGTCGCATGATCAATGGTAGAGGTTGAGTATAGATCAATGACTATAACTGTAAGCGAGGTCACTTGGTTACGAAGGCTAATGAAAGAGTTTAATGTTGAGCAGCTTGGCGCAACACCTCTATACCGTGACCACCAAGTAGCACTACAGATGAGCAACCTAGTGTTTCATGTACGGACGAAGCACATAGAAATGGACTATCATTTTGTGCGATATAAAATCCAATCGGGAGAGATAAACACAAAGAAGATCGGGACCAAAGAGCAACTCACTAAAATACTGACGAAGGGATTCAAATGAGTGAGGTTCGACTACATACCCGACAAGCTTTGCATGATGGACTTACACACGTAACGCTTGAAGAGTGATGGAAAGTCAATATCTCAAATATTACTTTAGGTATTCACGTAGTATCATATGGTGTCTGCCATGTGTACGGTGGATATTATAGTTACGAAATCAGGGGATATGTGTATATATATGAACTCCCATGCACAATGTTTTTAATAAATCAAATCTATAAAGGAGATATTATGTTTTCCAATATTCAACCGTATGGTCGATATGTGACGTAATTTTGCATCCGATGTAAAATGAACAAGTGAACCTCAGTTCACGAGTGACCATGGTATAAAAGCCCCTAGAATTTCCCTTAAGGAGAAAGTTGACATGAATTGTTTACCTGAAGTTCATTTCATTTGGTAAATTGATTATATGGTGCTTTTACGAATGTCATAAACACAAATGAATGTTAAAGTTTTTTCTCTACGTATTAACCATGAAAATGTTATGGTTTGTTATTAACATTATAATATATTATTTTCTAAAGCTTTTCCTCTTGATTATTGACGTTATTATTCTTATTATTTGTTACTAGTTCTGCTGACAGCATTTCAAAAACATTGTGGATATGGTTTGTTATTAAGTTTTTTTTCCTCTCGTTACAGGGTTTGTAGGAAAAGTGGTAGATATGACGAAAGACAACTGCAATTCATTCACCCGAATTCTTTTTTGCGGTCCACATTTCGCTGCTTCTCATAATTATACAATTGAGTATTTGGAAAACAATCCATCTGTACAGGTTCCTCTTTGTTCTCTTTGATATGCTTTTAGTGGTCTGCCATGGATAGCTTTTCAGACTCTAGACTTCCAGGTTGTGAATCCCTGTATTCTTTGGTAGGTTGATGTTGTGCCATTGGATAATGTTCCTGATGTGATTGGAAACTACAATATTTGCGTTGTTAAAACTCTGATGATGAGTTCGGATATCATCCAAAAAGCAACCAAGATGAAGCTCATCATGCAATATGGAGTTGGGTTAGAAGGCATGACTTAGAACTATGATATCATCCATAGTTAACTAACTATTTTTCATAATTCTAATATTGAATATTGGTTTTTTTTGCGTTGTGAAGGTATCGACATAACTGCAGCTACAGAACGTGGAATAAAAGTTGCTAGAATTCCTAGTGATGAAACTGGAAATGCAGCTTCATGCGCTGAAATGGTCATTTATCTGATGTTGGGCCTACTTCGTAAGCAGGTTGAGTCAATTTAAGTTTTATAGTTCACCTGTTACATGTTTTATAGTTTAAGAAATGCATCTACAAAACTACAAGGGTGATAAATTTAGGTTTTTCTTAGAAAACAAAAATGATATTTGAAACAAATTATAGGCTAAAATTCTCTTAGTTGTTACCAAGCCAACAGAAGATTACAAAAACATGGAACTAACATGTAGAATGAATTATAGTAGAAACAGGGGAAATTGGTTTTGGAAGGACAGATAAATGGGGACTAAAAAGAGATTAAAGGGTTCCTATGGAGTGCTTCGGAATTCCAAGAATTTCAATCTGAGCTGCATCTTCCTCCATTTGTTTCTTAGGTTGAATTAAATGTAGTTTTCTTTGGCAGAATGAGATGCAGGCTGCTGTGAGAAGTAGAGTACTTGGAGATCCAGTTGGTGACACTCTACTTGGAAAGACGGTTTGTGTTTATCATATTTTTTGAAATCTATCATAAAAACAGGTAAAGAATGATAGTGTTATGATGTAGGTATTCATCATGGGATTTGGAAATATCGGAATTCATTTAGCAAAACGTTTGCGCCCATTTGGAGTAAAACTACTTGCTACGAAAAGATGTTGGACGTCTAACTCTGGTATCATCTTGACCAAACACTCAAGGCACGTTTACATGTCTGTCTGTTAACACTATCTAAATCCGCAGACAGCAATCTAGTAGATGTAAGAGGTGGACATGATGATATTCTAAAATTTGCAGGCGCTTCGGACATTGTTGTCTGCTGTTTGGCCATGACTTGTGAAACAGTAACATTATTTTTCGTCTCTCGTTACAACTAACACCATTTTGTTTACTCATTTTTACTGGATTCACTTTCAGGCAGGAATTGTTGATGATGTCTACATATCATCCATGAAAAAGGTATGGAGTTTTTTTACAATTACATTATCCTATGTTTTTCTAGACAAATAACAGTGTCATTGACAGGGATGTTTGCTGGTAAACATATCTCGAGGCGGGCTGCTAGATTACAGTGCCGTAGTGAAGAATCTAGAATCTGGCCATTTGGGGGGATTAGGAATTGATGTTGCATGGAATGAGCCATTAGATCCGAATGATCCCATATTGAAGTTTTCCAATGTCATCATAACACCTCATGTTGGTGGAGTAACTGAACTCTCTTATAGAACCATGGCTAAGATTGTCGGAGATGTTGCCCTTCAGCTTCACCAAGGAACACCCTTTACTGGTATCCAAATTGTTAATTAGTTGGCTCCTAAATTTTCTTTTACTTTTTCAAAATTGTCAATCGGATTTAGTAAATTTTTTATTTTAACTTTTCCTGCATTTATGTATTATAATTATTAGAACTTAAATAAATACTAATATTTTTATATATCTACAAATAAATATAAATAAATATATCATCTTTTGATTATATTATTTTACAATCACTTATGAAAAAATATTTAATCTAAAAAAATTTGAGTTGAGTATGTGAGTTCCCCAAACTTTGGAATAGTATAATGGTCATCGGAAGTTGATAAAAATTGTGTTTTTGATCTACTAAATTCTAATAGTTTTAGATGTAATACCCCTTTTTTTAAGTGTATCCTAATATTCTGTATTGTTATGCATTTTTGCATAATTGGCCCCGATCTTTAGCCTTGATAGAATTTTTGTATTTGTTTTTTCTTGGTTATTGATTATTTGAAATTGATACGTTGAAATATTGTTATGTACATATGATTTTTGCTAAAGACGAGAAGATAATTACGAATACTGAAACAAACCGATGTTTTGTGTTGAGAAATAAATGTTAAAATTTTCTACTATTAAACATTGGTTTGCTCATTTGCTCTTCAAATACGTAATGTATTCTTATTTATGTTGAAAATGAATTTTAAATGTAAATTCTTTTAATGTACATATGTGATTATAGAACCTATGATATTTTCGTATTTTCGACACCCCAAATTCGTGTAGCATGTCCTTAATGATGTTTTGAGTGCTTTCAAATGATTTCGAGGTGAAATTATGTCGATGGTATTTTAGTAATTTGGATACCTCTGAGTTTGTCGAGAGTATCTGTAATGGTAGTTTCACTATTTTGGATAATTTTTAGATGAAGTGACGTTATGTTATTTTGGTAATTTGGACACCCCGAGTTTGCATGGCAAATTTCTAATGATATTTTGAGTCTTTTTTGATGATTTTGAACTGAAATAGTATCGAATGTATTTTCGTTATTTAAACACCCCAGAAGTAGTTGCTTCGGATCCTCGGTGATATTTTGGATATCTTTTGATATGTCGAGAGTTTATTCATCTTTTTAAATGGTCAGTCGGTCAATCGAGACACTTCCCAAATAATTTAGGACATTACGAAAGACATATGGCTGAAATCGAGTGTTTTTAGAGTAAATAGGTAAATTGAGCCTAATTGAATATGAGTGAGCTTTTGACCAAGACTTGAACTATAGGTCTCTAGGTACATGAAAGGGTTTGGAATCTCAACATATGTTCCGAAATAAATTCTAAGTTTGAAAATCAGCGGTGAATAGTATTTTGAGGATTGAATAGTGAATATATGTGGTGAATAGTGTTTTCTGGGCATGAATAGTATTTTCACTAAATTTTGTTCTCCAGTATCAATAATGTTTTTGCAATAAATATTTTTTCCCGTATGAATAGTATCTACGGTGAATTACCTGCATNAGTTGGTTTTTGCGCTACAAAAGTCAAAAAGTAAAAGGTACAATGAAATTAAAAATTGGGCATTAAAAATTAAAGCATTAAAGTGATGTAGCCTATTGAATGGGGGTATTTTGCGAATATGTCGAGTGCAAAACAGAACATTTGTATAAATACTCATCTGCCTCTTTAATATCTCACCCGAAAAGTGGTGTGGATGAGTATATCTGCAGATACCCACTTTTGCAGTGGGTATTTCAATAATTCAGTGCTATTGAATCAACCGTATAATTTGTTATTTATTATAAAAAGTTGAAATAGTGTTAGAGGCCGAAATTCTCAAACTATAAGTATTAATTTGTGACTATATATGATAATTAATTTTTAATACTAAATTTGTGACACATTAAACCGTTGAAGAAATAAAAGTATGATGAAATAATTAAATTGTATATAAATTTATAACATGACAAGATAGATAATAACAAATATTTTAATCAATATAAATATCTTTATTTAATTGTAATTATAAAAAATAATGTGATTGGCTAACAAGTTTTCCTATTTCAAATTCAACGCACACATTTTTTCTTTAATGCTTTTCCACGTTTTATTGGTACTTTTATATACTTTCGTATTATTTATTCATATTTATAATAATTAATATATATTGAAAGATCAATTTTAAAATATAGTATTAAATGCTAAACCATACTACATAGATGACATACCATGTTATATTGATTGTGGTCATTGAATTGAGTTTTTGTGTGTACATTTAAATTCAAGTCAATTATTTTTAAAAGTTATTAAAATGTATTTTTTCAAAATATATATACTTGATTTATTAGAAATTGGATAGGTAATGAAATTTCTTGATGAATTATGTACTTATTTTAAAAGTAATAAACCTCCGTTTCATAAAAAAAATTATGGGTCTTATCTTCTATTACAATTGGTTGATTATGTATTAATCCGTTTTCAAAAAGTTGTAAAATTAGATAGATATTGCTTGATTGTATATGAGCTTTTAATATTTATTTGGCTTATATTCATCTATGACAAATATATTAATAAAAAGATTAAAATAGATATTTTATTGAAATTATAGTACAATCACTACAATTTTTGTAAACAGTTTTCTAAAATCCGATCATAATTATCACGGTAATCTCAATGCACGGCATGGTCCCTACGCCTCACCATTATTTTGAAAATATGACCCAAACAACCTCAATATTGTATCAATGTAGAATTTTGAACTCCAAGGCATTGTAAGTTCATATACTCATGATCATTTTCAAATATTATGTATGTACCATGTTAAATAATATGGATAGATGGTGGTTACTTTCACTTTGGTCGTCATAAGATTAACCTACTCACCTTATTGTAGTTTCGAAAACTTGCATTAATATTATGCACGACGCATAGAAGGTTCCTCATAATTAATATTTTTATACCGATATAGGATTCTGTTCCAATCCATTATCGTAGTGGCGATACTAAAATTATCATTATTTTATATTATATTTTTTAAAAATGATATTTTATTATTTTTTAGGTTTAAATCCGAAAAAACTCGGGATTTTATCATAAACTTGATACCAGATAAAATATCACTATTGATCGTTATTTTATGTAGATTAGTATACTACTGGTATGAAAACATTGGTTAAAAACTCCAAACATCACAATGAAGAAATTCAATGTAATCAATCATTTTTATTTTACTAATATCAAAATAGAAACATTTTTAAGTTGGATGATATGGGCAAAACAGACTAGAGAGATATTCACTATTCCAAATCATACAGAAAGTGAGATTATGTGAATTACGACCACATTTTGTCCGCTGACATAACTTTAACTCTCTACACCTTATTCTATAAGATTATCTTTAACCGTGCTCAATATCATAGCTACAACTTTGGACACCACAATTGGTTTGATAGTCATGCTTGCATGGCCATGGGGATATGGCTAGGTATAGGGAGAGACATACTTCTCTCTCCCATGTTTTTTATATTAATTTTAAATGATTTTTTATTATTATTTTAATTTATACTTTTTTAGTTATTTAAATTAATTAAATTTTATTAATATTAATAAATATACAATTTAAAAATAATGTAATTAAAATATAAATATTAGTACAATAATTTAAAAAATAAGTAAAAAAATTATTATAAAAAATCAATAAGAAATATGATTAAATAAGTAAATTTAATTAAATATAAATAACATATGTAATTATTTGATTAAATAAATTGAATATTTAATTTTGATATATTTTTAGAGAAATACGATTGAAATACTGTAATTAAATTTATTTATTATTTGGAATGATATGAAGAAAGAGAATGAAAAAAGTGGCATTAATATGAAATAAAATAATATGTAGGAGTGAAATGATATGTAATGAAAGAAGTTTGATATTGATGGATATGTTAACGATCACGGATGTAGATGGTCTAATATCTTTTTTCTGAATGTCATCTTTCTATTTGATTAACATTAATTTAATATTTAAATAAATTAACTTTCGTTTCATTACAACATTTATATTTTAATTATTTTGTACACATTTATATTTTAATTATTTTAATGATTTATTACGAAACAAATAATCATAAATATGATAAAATTGTATTCACAAACATTGGAATAATACCATTAATCAAGAATAACATATTATATAATAAATTATCTAATTTATTTAACAAGAATTATAAATATAATATAAAAATAATAATAAGAAACTATCATTTGGTTTTGTTCCCATAATGCAATTTCATCCAAATAAATACAACTGAAAAATCGAGAGTCAAATTGATTAGATGTCGTAAATGAATGCAATTGCTTCTCTAATTATTATAATGTCTTATAAACATAAAACAATATGGCCCAAAAAAGAAGTTCAAATTGGCTCATATAAGAATGGGGAAGCCCAATACCATTAGATAGTTTCCTTACAGCACGAGCGCCGGCTCTCCGCCATGAGTTACCGTGAAGCATTCCGAACTCTCCTTCCGACCGAACGGTTTGAATTGGAATCCGAACTCTGCCTTATCCCCCGTATCAAACTAACGTTAACAATTTTACGTGCCGACAAGACCGTATCTTCTGTCGATGAGTGGAAGCTGAAGCGCTCTTTAATCGATTATTTCAAGGCTAAGCATACGGCAACTGTTTCTGAAGAAGATATCAACGTATTCAAGCACAAGGACGTGAACAAGAGAAAGCGTGAGGATCCAGTGGCATATGGGTGCTTGTCATTGTTAGATTTAGGGTTTCTATCGAAGAAATTTGCATTGAGTGAAGCGGGTGAAATTGATAGGGTTTTCTCGAAATTTCGGAAAGGATTAATAGCGGAGTTGGATGGTATGGAGTTGAATTTGGAAGGTGTGAAGTTTAAGCTGAGTGTTGAGCTTCCTAAGGGCGATGACTTCGAGGGAATGAAGGAAGAATGGGATGATACCGTAGCCTTCGGATCTCGAGGTCTAATATTTGAATTCTGCTAAATTTCCCTGCTTTTCCCCTGATAAATTCTGTTAAACAAATAGTTGATCATGATTGAGACATGAGAATCAATGCTTGCTATACATTTCAGATCATCGTGTTTAAATCATTGTTCTATCTTATTCTACATTTATATATACCTCTGGTAATCTAGCTATGTATGTTTCATGCCTTAACGCATTCGTCATTGTGAATTAGGATATCGAAGAAATGAGAATGATCGTCCAGATACTCTTATATTACGAGGTGTACCTTCAAGATGGTTTGCAGAACCCCGGGTTTCATCAAAGCCTTCTATGCTAGTAACTCATACGATTTTTTCAGCATTTGGAAAGATAAGGTGTGTGCTTATGTTTTAGTCTACTTATCTCGCTATCCCATTGATTTTTCACCTTACAAAAAAAGCTTATGATGATATCTCAGTATTCTTTGTGGGATTTGCCAGTTCATTGGAAGTGAATTCATGTCAAGTTCATGTTATTGTTTAATACTTCTCTTGTTAAGTTCATTTTAAGGTGTAAGCTTATGTTTTAGTCTACCTCTCATGGTATTTCCATTGATTTTTCACCTTACAAAAAAAGCTTATGATGATATCTCAGTATTCTTTATGGGATTTTCCAGTTCATTGGGAGAGAAATCATGTTAAGTTCATGGTATTGTTTAATACTTCTCTTGTTAAGTTCATGTTAAGGTGTGAGTTTATGTTTTAGTTTACTTCTCTTGCTATTTCCATTGATTTTTCACCTTACAAAAAAGCTTATGATGATATCTCACTATTCTTTATGGGATTTGCCACTTCATTCGAAGATAAATCATGTTAAGTTCATGTTATTGTTTAATACTTCTTAAATGCTACTACGAAATGCTTTAGGCTTTTTAGAGATAATTTTCGATAATCTTTACTCTATAGAAATCTAGATGTTGGTGAGGACAATAAGGATGAAGAACATGGGGACATAGTTTCTGGTCTCCAATGTAAAATAGTGGTGCAATTTGAAAGTCACAGGGATTTCTGTGATGCCATGAAAGTCTTATCTGGCCGCTCCTTAATTAAGGTACAACTCATCAAAATTTACAGATATAACTCACTATTTGATTCCTTCTCCAGATTACTTGCTTAATTTTCTATTCCTAGGATGTTAATTTTAAGAGAAAATTACGTCACTAGCCCCTAATGTTTAAGATAGTGTAAAGGCGATGCTCCAAAAGTTTGTAAATTGCATGAGAAGCCCCTGAAGTTTCAAAACCGTTCAAGAATTATCCTCAAGTGAATAGTCACAATTTTCGTCTTTTTTTGTATAAGTGGTTTTGATAATTTATCTGTTGTTTTTAAAATTTTCAAAGTTTTGAGATATGGTCGTTACATCTTTTTAAGGTTAATGAGTCAAATACAAATTATAGAGACGTTTAAAATATCAACAAATATAATAGTAAAATATAAACGGTTTTGGAAGTGAATGGATCAACCATGCTATTCTTAAACTTTGAAGGAATGGTGTTTACAACATTTAAAATTTAAGGGGCCAGCGGTGCGTATAATATCAACTTCGGGAGCTTTATATGCAATTTACAAACTTTGGAATACCGTATTTATATTATTATAAAGTTTGAGAGCCAGTTAGAAACATCACTCTTTAATAGAAAATCTCTTTCTTTGTTTTAGGTGTCAACTTTTGTGCAATTAAATAGAACCAATTTTGCCTAACAAGAATTTAGCAAATGCAGAAAGGGTCACGTATGAGATCTGATTACATACTATCTTGGGACAAAGATGGATTCTTTAGAAACAACAAAAGCCGATCTGAAAATATTAAAAGATGGTTACCAGCATCAACTGAAGAAAATTATAGACGTGAAGCGCGAAGAAAGCGCTTCAAGGTATTCTTTTACTTGAGCATTACTTTTGTGCCTAAGTTTCACTGGAGATTTTCTTAAAAATTTCAGGATTGAGGACTACGAGTGAAATGTTACAGCGTTAATCTTGCTTAAATATTACTTAATTCTCTAATCTTTGTAATTATTGTCGTTTCCCACTAGGGAAAATGTTGTCATTTAAGTGAAGAACATGGTAATGGCTGGAAAATACAGTGTTTTTCTTACTGGATGTGCTTAGATTGCATGCTTAACTATTTTTACGGTTATGGAAGAGAAAAGTTTCGTTTGTTCCCTAAAGAGAAACATTCTACGTTAACACGAAGCTTCTGTAACGTTGAAGCTTTCTTATTTGAATACCTTACTTGCAGTGTCTCCAACAATACCCACTTTTGTAGAAGCGAATTGGGTTCCTTAAAA
>RWGZ01001736.1:479068-600026 GCA_009725065.1 Utricularia reniformis | reverse complement strand
TGCAATGCTGATGTGCAAGTTTATACTCAACGAGAATGCAAGATCGCTGAGAAATACTAAATATCGTTTACACGACAGAGATATCCTTTTTTCAAGGAATTCATGGCCGATTACCCGGATGAAATCGTGTTATTTATTGTGCAAGAAAGTATTAAACCACATGTTTGAGTGGTTAGCTATCTATCGTCAACTAGGAGCGAAATCTATACAAAGGCCGAGCATTTTTTATTGCGATTGAGATCACCGAGCGATTACCCTACAACTGTGATCATACTTATGGTTTTCATTTGAATAAACGATTGAAAACGGGAAAATACTGGCTTTATGGTTTGCATTCATCAAACGTTATGATCACTGGGGACTCGTACCCAGGATCGGAATTATCGTATATACTTTATGTGATTATCTGGAACCCCTGTCACATTCGTGGAATATCTCTTCGCCAAGTCACGCAGAAGAAGTATTTATTTTGAATCGGCAGATTAATCATATAAGAAGCTATTATTATTTTGGAGGGTAACTTCTTGATTCAGATTATTTGATGTTAGATTTTTCTTAAGGCGATCAAAGAAATTGAAGAGAAATGAAAGGAAGTTTCATTATATGATGAGGAATATCATATAGAAGAGTGTATCAGCGGAATAGTTATGAAGCCACGTTATGACATGACTTCATTTGCTAAACCAATCTAGTACGGTCTTATAGCATAGACTTCATTATTTGTGAATGCGTATTTTCATTGACCGTCAAATTGACCAAGTGATCGCCTTAGGGTGCCAATTCTCATTAGTTATGACTGGTCATTCTTAGATATTAAAGAAATCGTATAGTAATATCCCTAGCAAAGGGACTATTGGCTGGAAAATCCATCATTTAGACTTAATCATGTGCACATAAATCTACTTGCCGATGGTTCGTGTTCATGGTTTTCATTCAGAGAAAATGATTGGAGTAGCCAAATATTCACCATATGGTATTAGTTCGACTAAATTCTTCTACGACTGGGGACTCACAGTTATGATCAAAGTAATCGAAGAAGTATCTCACCACAAAGAATATTATGGATAAAATGTTTGTCATATAAGGACATTTAATGACATCGATATTTGCCCATTTGATGATTAAGAGGTCTCATTTTTGGTAGCTTTCATAGCTTATGACACGACAGCTTGTTTAATGGTGAATGAACAAATCTATACAGAAAAATTCTTGAGAAAGATTCTAAAGCGGTATACGAAGTGGATTTGTTTCGGACAGATGTAAAGAAAGACGTTTGTCTCGTCCATAACGCACAAAATAGTCATTTGATAAGTTGTGAAAACTGGCTCACATGAAGAGGTATATATGTCTCGGACAACGTTGTGTCATTCGCCCATCCTCCGGATGACAAGTGGATAAGTTAAAGAGATAGAATCATGTTATTGTTGGGCGCTTATTTATGTCAACGATGAACATGATGAATCTATGTTGAGTGGACGAGCACGTATTTTTATTTCATATAAATGGTGTATCCAGTGATTGTCTCATGAGTGCCTAGTATTTTTGTTGTGGTTTAAAGAACCAAGAAACTAGCATGGACGTATTAAGATCGCTGTCTTAAATGTGGTTGATAACACTCAATTTCAATTCCCTTATGTATAGTAAGTAAGGAATCTTATGTTATGATCTGATTTACGATGAGAGACGCCTGATCGGGATCTGTACGAAAGTGATCAAGTAATTACAACCGAAAGGAGTAGACTCTTTCAACACATTGTGAATGGGTCTTAAGTATTTTATGGATGGCTCGGGTTCACTATTTATGAGAAAGACGGATTAGCACGTTATTGTTTAACACGTGTGAGCTATTTACCATACGGTCTAAAGAATTATTGCGAGCATGAGATAGATTATTTTATTTATCATTTGAGATATTGTAAAGTCGTTTTATGGACGACATGGATTTTCTTACCCGAGATAACACCACAAATTTAGCAATATTGTTATCGCTGCTAAAAATTGACAATAACAAAATTTAGACCCCTTTTACGGATAGGGGTCGAACGAAAAAGTAATACGAAAGCAAGAAGTAAAAAGACACGATTTTTGTAGGTGGAAAACCTTTCTGTAAAAGAAATGATAAAAAACCACCCCGGCCGTAGCCTTTTAATCCACTATAAATGTCAAGTTCGTAGATTTAAAATAGGAGAACATGATGTAGAAAACCAAAGACAAAAGATCATGTTTTGATGGCCGTAGTCGTAGGTTTCCCGGGCGAAAAAGAAAAGAATAGCGGCATCCTCCTTAGGTCAAGAATCCAAGCTCCATTAGGTCAAGAGTCCAAGAAAAAACCCTTTTTTTTCTTTGTTTAACCATGTTTATATAGATAATTAATACAGCCCAATTATATCTCACTAGGCCCATCATTAATGGAGTCCAATAAATAATGACCCAGTAATCTCTAAATTAGGCACAAGGATCCTGTAAATAAGCATCCTGATCCATATACCACGATAAGTTATAAACAATGTCAATCATCAAAATATCTCGATCTGCTTCATTTCTCGACTTGGGAATGACTATATAGAAATATATTTGTTATCGAATAATAAATTTCTCAGGGTGATATCAAATATGTATCAGGCTTGATCGAGTTGTAAGGTTTTATTATAGACGGAACTAAGCAGAGACAAATCTCAAATTCGAAGATAGAGAGTATTAATCTCAGACGGAATTGAGACTTCTTTTATCAAAGGAAACGTATGTGTGTAAGATGAAAGTATGACGTTTCTTGGCCTTCTTATGAGGTAATTTCACTTTATTGCCCTAGTATCTTATTGCCCTTTCGAGGCTTCTCGGTTTACTCATCTCATATTCAATAGAGGCTTCTTATGAGGTAACTTCTCCTACTGATAGATACTTACTTCAGAAAGAATCTTAATTCTTAGATAATATATATTTGGGAAGTAGGAACAGAGGGAACGTAACGACCCTAACTCGATCGGTATGTTTATATAATATTCGATGACCGTCAAAGCTATTATCCAGTTGAGCCCTACATTGTATACATAGAATTCGGCTAGAGACACTTTACTCTTTATGGGATCGTATCTAAAAGAGACAATAAGTCATCATTTCGCCTCAAAGTTGGATACTCGACCTCGAATTCAAATGTTACTCTTCATGTTTAAACAATGCCTTGCTTATTTCAACGGCCCTTTACTAAGAATGCAAGCATGCTATATAGACGATAGCCTTTACAGATTGCCGGTAATTGAGCTACATATATAAGATGCACATGATCTACCGTAAGCTTATAATAGTTCCCCCGAAATAGTGAGAATGACAAAGGAGTAAGTACCGACCTCCTCGCGGAGGTGAGAAAGTGATGTTCTTGTTCGAACATGGGGATATCATATGTAGGGGAAAGATATATGAGCTTGAGTTCGCAGAGTTACAATCACGACGGGAACAAAATTAAATTGCGAAGTTAAGGAGTCGAGCAAACCCTCAAAGTTATGAAAAGCGGGACTTTGACTAAGAGGAAAGCGAGAGCCCCAAAGTGAAACTAAAACCTCTTGATGAGAGTTGAGAAATACTTTCTAAATTCGATCGAGTAATACTAACAAATCGAAGCGATGCATCAGAATTTTTATCAATAACGAAGCGCACTAGTATGCAATGTAAAAAGTGATACGTATAAGAGCTACACTACGAGTTGAAGAAGCGTGAAACTCTCAATTAGTCTCGGGATCTGATTTCCTTAGTAATAACGAGATGACTTTGACCTTATTCATGGTATTGTAAAAAATTTATGAACGAGTTATGGATTTCTGGACGAGCTGATATAATGTGGTTTACGACTCAGAATCTGAATCTGAAAACCAGGGGACTATTGATATTGCCCGAGGTTATTTATGTAATTTTGTTAACCTCGGGGCTCGTCCGACGTGGTGATTGGAATTTTCGGTATTTTCATATTTTTTATCGGATGGCATTCTCAAGTGGTATTCTCGCAATTCTGGCTCGCTGGGCCCCGTATAAAGTTTCTGTAAGCATTTTGAGATGTTTCGGGTCATTTCGGCCCCGGACGGGGCTAGGGGTATTTTCATAATTTTCCACCCGGGAGCGCACCGATCGGGTGCAATGATATTATGTGGCTGCGTATTCGCTATCTGAAGGCAAAGAACTGACATACGAGGTTCTCGGGAATTTTCTGATCGTACTTCCGACTAATATCTTGTCCGGATTGGTTCCCGAGGCTTCGAGATCAACATGGCATTTATTATATCATAATTGGGAATATTTAATCATTTTGGGCTAAGTGAGGTGAACTAGGCTTATGGGCTCAAGTGAGTGGGTTTTTGGCTGGATATCTCTATAAATAGAAGCCCCAAGGCATTGAGAAATGGCTTGGCACTTTTTCACGTTTCCCAAGGCAAAACGTAATTCCCCAGCCGCGACCAATGGCCCTAGCCGCGACCAAACTTGCCCAGAGTCGCGACCAATCACCCTAGTCGCGACCAATGGCCCTAGCCGCGACAAAACTTGCCCAGAGTCGCGACCAATTGCACTAGTCGCGACTGATATTACCCGGGTGTATTCTCTTGTATTTATTCTCACCCGGGAGCTCGTCTAACGTGGTTATTGGTATTTTCGGTATTCTCGGTATTTCCGGTATCCTCATATTTTTATCGGATGGCATTCTCAAGTGGTATTCTCGTAATTCTGGCTTGTCGAGCGACATATAAAGCCTCTGTAAGCATTTTGAGATATTTCGGGCCATTTCGGCCCCGGACGAATCCAGGGGTATTTTCGTCATTTGCCACCGGGAGTGCACCGAACAGGTGCAATAGGGTTGTATGGCTGCGAATTCGCTATCTAAAAGCGAAGGATCAATATACGAGGTTCTCGGGAATTTTCTGATCGTATTTCCGACTAACATCTTGTCCGGGTTGGTTCCCGAGGCTTCGAGATCAACATGGCATTTATTATATCATAATTAGGAATATTTAATCATTTTGGGCTAAGTGAGGTGAACTAGGCTTATGGGCTCAAGTGAGTGGGTTTTGGGCTGGATTTCTCTATAAATAGAAGCCCCAAGGCATTGAGAAAGGGCTTGGCACTTTTTTCACGTTTCCCAAGGCAAAACGTAATTCCCCAGCCGCGACCAATGGCCCTAGCCGCGACCAAACTTGCCCAGAGTCGCGACCAATCACCCTAGTCGCGACCAATTGCACTAGCCGCGACCAATTGCTCAGAAACGCACCTAGTCGCGACCAATCTTCTAGTCGCGACCAGCCTTCCAGTCGCGACCAGTGGCTAGCTCAACCAGTCGCGACCAGTGACCACCCGCGACCAATGGTCTTCTCGCGCCCAACCGCGCCTAGCCGCGACCAAACACGCCCAGCCGCGACTTAACTCACCCAGTCGCGACCAATGGTTCTCCTCGACCAGTCGCGACCAGTTATTACTCGCGACCATCACCAGAGTCGCGTCCAATCGCGTTGGTCGCGAGAATCCCTGCCTGCCTGCACTGTTCACTCGCGTCCAGTGGAACGCGACTGCAGATTTGATCGTTTTTCGAGCCGTTTTCGTCCGTATTGTCATTATCATCTCATTGTATTTATACCGCTCGATTATTATAGTAAAACCAAGGTAGAGCTTCGCTCTCCCGAGGACGTAAGCCCGCACATTGTGGGCCCAACCTCGTATATCGCTCGTGTCCCCACAACAACCTAATTTCAAACTAATTATAAATTGACTGATCTAAAAATAAATACGCAACATATTTTTAGACTAGATCAATATTATATTATTAACTTGCGAACCCACTCATTTCGATTTATCATAAATAGAGGTTCGGTTCATTAGTAATTTGAAATCGAGTCTTGATCGAATTGACTCGAAAGGTTCGTGAATCGTCTCGGCTCTAAAAATTCGTCTACCCAAACCTTTTGAGTTTAATATATAAAGTCAACAATTAATAAATTAAAATTAAATTAAAGAATATATAAATAAATTGTATTTCAATTCTTCAAATATTTATTTATTTATTTTGAATTAAAGAATTAGATAAGAAATACATTTATTAATAAAATAATAAAAAATTATTAGTTTTGTAATTATCTAAGAAAGATGCTTAATTTTGAAAACCTCAATTATAATATTACTTATTTATGAAACTCTCCCTCTTAACCGCATGTACTCATTGAGCTTTTTAATGGGCTGAACTACCGTATTGGACTTATGATAATTTAGTTAACGTCCGGGCCTTCATGTTGTGAGCCATTATGGGCTTTGTTATCTATTTCCTCTGATGATGATTATATTATCATGAATTATGATGAGTACCTGATGAAATAATCCATTACATTATTTGGGAGTCTCCATGAAAATCTGGTGATCCGAAAAATCGAGTTAACGAATTGTAACCGTATCGATTTTCGGTTATCCGAACTGCAAATACTTAATTGGATTGGATGCAGTTTCGGATCGGATACGGTTTTTAAAAATTAATATCTGATTCGATATTTTTATTATATTATATATATTTTTTTAAATTCTGTAAAGTTAAAACGTTATATATGTTAATATTTTTTTTCTTATTATAAATATTTGTTTTTTTCATTAATATTAATCGTTTATATTTTATTCTTATTTTAAAAAAATAACCGATATAGAAGAATATCAAGTAATCAATATTGGAGTTAATCAACATTGGAGATAATTCATGTTTTTAATAAGTTAGATAATTTTTCGAATATTTTATATTATCATTTAAAATTTATTTAATTTTACAATTGATTTTATTTTTATATGTTGTATTAAGAATATTTAAATGAATTATATTTATTTTTTGTAGATACATATATTGAAAAATATAATTCATTATTTATATAGATTTTTTTAATTCATGTTTAGTTTTATGAATGTTTGAAAATTATGAATATAGTTTTTTTAATTGTTTTATAATTTATATATTTTACAAATAAATAACTTTTTGTTGGTGATCAGTAATAATTTTTAATAATAATCATAATTAAAAAATAAATATTATGATATCCGCAAATCGATCCGTAAATCGATTGACAATCCGATTCACTATTTCGGATAATTATTTTCTTGATCCGTATCTATTGTATCTATCTGATCGGATCGTTACCCATTCCACGCAAACCATTGCGCCCAAATTGGAATCACAGTGATGACGATCTAGGGTTTTTGAAATGTCAATTTCAAGTTCTGATGACCTTGCGGATGAAATTCGAAGATACAAGGAGTTAGGCCTCAAAGAATCCCTTCCCCAAAATCATCTGTACTCGTACGCTTGCATAGAATTGAGCTATATTCTCAGAAATGGATACTCAAAATCTTCGAAGAATCTTCAATCTCTCATTTATCAGGATACACTTCTCGCTCTCAGCATTCTTCCCACGTAAGATTTTTTGATAAATCATAATTCGCACAATCATTTTGGTCATTTCGGAATAATGGGTCCCATGGGATGTTTGTTGACTTGGCATGAATAATCAGGGTACATACACAATCTGCGATTTCGGCTGCTCGTAGCCTTGTTCAAAGTGCAGAATCTGCTTTTCCTAAGCAGAAGGGTGCACTGGCTGTGAAAGAGTACAAACGTGGAGTTGTTTCCTTCAAGAGAATCTCTAGGCAAAACCATGTGGAAGAAGGTGAGAACGAAGAGTTATAATACAATGATCTTTTGAAATGGTCGGCTCTTATATTCAGTCCTAACTTTAAATTGGTATATTTTTTGTTATTCTAGGTGGTGTGAACCTGTTACCACAAGATGTTTTGGTACATATATTAAGCTTTTTAGATGTACATTCTGTTCTTTCAGCTTCAGCAGTCTGCAGGTATTTTAATTTAATCAGCACAATGAAAATAGATATTTGTCATCCCAATACTTAATTCCATTTCCCCACATGCAGATCATGGAATGTGGCTACTAATGACTGTCAGCTTTGGAAATCCTTTTATGGTACTTATTTTTGCCCTTTGAGCAATACTCAAAATCCCGAAATTGAAGAACAGAATCTCTGGTATTTAAAGTTTCAGCAGGCGTATACAGGTATGTAAAACCTTGGCAAATGTCCCAGCATTTGACTAATGTCCAGATTGACTTATTATACTTGGCAGGTGCTACATTAAGAAAATCGAGGTCCAACAGAGGATACTGTTCAAGGTGCTCCTCGATGGTCTGGCTTGATGCATTTAAATGCTCAAATGAATTAGGTATACGAGACAGAGACGGAGGCAATCATCATATCAGGCATATTTCTACACAACAGGTAATTTTGTAACTTGTGTAAGATTTTCCTCTCCACCTATTTCATCAATGAAAGTACCTCATGATTTTAGGTGGTTGCTTATATCTTGGAAGGGTTGTTTATAGATCCCTCCTCAGAAAGTGATAGCGATACTGAAGATACCTTTGTGTTCAAGCTGTGGGCATTTCCAAGCAGCTTGAATGATGCTTTGTAAGCATATGTACAGACATGAAAACCAGGGAATCCCAATTTACAACCATCAGTTATGAAGATGGCCATGGCCTTGCCCGGCGCAACCCGGGTCAACTTGCTGGTCGGCTCGTCAAAATAAACTTACGGGTTAGACTACAAAAATAAACTTATGACCATATCCGTGTGCCATTTTTTTGTTTTTATGTTAAAATTGAATGATATTTTCGTAATGTATCATCCCATTTATGGATTGAGCCATGTTTCAAATTTGATGGGTATATTTCTACTAATCAATTGGTTTTTTTTAGAATTAGCAAAAAAAAGTAAGGTCTAATTTGCGTTAGTCTAAATTCGTACTTTGCAAGTAAAATTATAATTAAATTAAAATCATAATAATTTGTTTCGTAGTATTTAATTGATTAAATTAAGGAAGATGCCAAGGAAGATTGTGTCACATTTATTCAACCATCCTTGACAAATCAGAACAAGTATGTGAAATTAATTACCACCATTATCATATTTCGAATACGACCCCTTAAGGAGAATAATATATTATTTCTAAAATAATAATATATTATTTCTAAAATAATAATATATTATTTCTCAAATAATAATATATTAATTATATATATACATATATTTGATTTTGCAACAATAAAACGCAATCAAACTTATAGGTGGAAACAAAAAGCCTAGTCTCTTAGACTATATCAACTCAACACTAAAAAACTCGTTTTAGGATCAGTTTGATAATTTATGGATTGATCTTTAAAATTATATTATTTTAATTGGTTAAGCTGAGCATTATATTTATGGGACCGAAGTCGACTATTTTTTAAAATTTTTCTTTGTTCTTTAATATATGAGCTTGACATTGAACAAGAGACATAATAAATATGATTTTAAATAATAAAATATTCAGTTATCAATTAATTAAAAGTTATTAAATAGTCATAATACAATTCAACTTTTCCATTTCCCAATTCATTCATTCCACTTCTCCAATTAATTTCAATTCCTAAACTATAGTTTCAATTCTCTCATTATTATTTGAAATTGAAGTAACAACCTTTATGATTGAAGAATTAAATTTAATCATTCCTTTTATGACCACAATCTCATCTAATCATTTCTTAATTCTCATTTATTTTTTGTATTTATTTAAACAATTCCTCTTTAAATATCTCAACTCTTACCTTTGCAAAACTTGGTAGATGTTTAGTATTTGGTATATGAAAAAACTATAAGAAAAACATACGAAAACGCTTTAGTGATAATTTGAATCATTTCTCTAAAGTTTTCTTGATATCTAATTGTTTTTAAGTATTTTTATTACTTTGGTTTTTCTCTTGTGTATTATGCATGTTAAGAATCAAGTATTTATCATCTAATTTGCTTTTGTTTTCGTCCCCTCCTCCCAGAATAAAAGGAGCAAGCATGTTGCTTTGTTTAATAATCAAGATTCAGAAAATGTTGTTATTGTATCACTTTCTAATTTAATTTTCAAAAAACAAAAAAAACTGACATTGATATGTGAGACTATTTTACAAAAGACAAAAACGATAAATTGCTCTTACTTGTAATGTTTGTAACGCAAAATTAAATTATAAAAAAGAATGGGGTTTGGGGACATTTCTTAGACACGTAAGGAGTAAACATCAAGATAAATTACATAAAGAAAGACAAACACAAATTTGTATTTGTAAAAGAAGTATTATTGGTAACTTTATGTATAATGAAGAGAAAACATATAAAAAATTAGTTCTTATGCTTATTTCTTGTGAATTGTCTCTTTCATTTATTAAAAATACTATTTTTGAGAGTTTTGTTCAATGTAATTTACAACCAAAGTTTAAAAAAATTTCTAAAAAAAAGTTAGGGCAATTGCTTTGGATAAATTTAACATTGCAAAGGTTCCTTTAAAAAGTAATTTTTCTCATTTATCATGTTAATTTGTCCTAAGTTGTGATAGTTAGAAGGGGATAATGGTGAATATTATTTGGTTATTACATGCAATTGGATTGATGATGATAAATGGTTTCTAAATAAATGAATTTTATCTTTCCAACAATGGAGCTACCCCACTCCGCTTTAGTAATTGGATTGGCGATCACCCATGGCGATTAAGGAAAACCTTACATGTGACCGCATTGACGTCTAGCGCTGACTGCTCATGGGTCATGTTGTACACCCGAGCTAATCACGTGCTAGTGCCTACATTGCAAAGCTACCCATGGTGTAAAACTACCATGGGTAATCGCCAAACACCGCCACAGCCTAAGGACAAGGTTTGTTTGTAAGTATCCATTACAGAATGACAAGGAATAGCTGTCATGCTCTGAAACCGGGCCTTGACGTTTTCGGTTCGTGACATGTCATGCTCCAATCTTCTTGAAACACAAAGCGCTTTTCTATAAAATAATATAATTAAAACTTACAACATTATAATATTCTACATAAAGGAACATACACAAAACCAGATCTAATCATTTTCTACAATACATCTCGCAAAACTAGATTTACTATCAACTCCTTAAATACTTTCGATATCGGCCGATGACCAACTCTTCTCATTTTCTTCTTAATCTCTTTCTTTCCTACAAAACTGTAGAGCGGTCATAATCGAATAATAAAAATTTCGGTTAAAACTCTTCAAAATAAAATTAAAATTTTCAAACATCTATTCTCTTGAAAACTCGCCTTGCTTTGAAAACTTCTTTAAAAATCATCGTAAAGCATTGTTATAAAACTCATACTTTAAAATCTCTCTCTTTGAAGCTCCTTGTAAATATCTTTATAAAACCTCGATAAAACATATTTGAAAAATGTACTTATCATTTCATGTGCCTTTTACTTATTTTTCAGCTCTATTTTACATACCTTGTGACCCTCTCCTTGAGGGTCGAATTGAAATGAGCCTCTACTTTGCTTACCTTACCTCAGTCGATTCCGTCCTTCAAGTAATGTTACTATCCTTATCTTGGGGCATGTCTCGCCTTGTAGCTCACGTGTACTAGGACGTTGTCAAGTCGGTTAGCCAACAAAAATCTCTAGGATACTTTGTCCCAGTTGGCTCGCCCGCACAGATAACGTAGCCAAAACATTTTATCTTTATTGGGCACGTTGGCCAACATACCCCAAAACATTTCATCTTTAGGAGATACCCTCGCCCACCCGGACAACGTATCTCAAATATTTCTATTTAAAAAATTATTTTTATGTGAATATAAATTTTCAATTATTTGATTGATCATTTGTGTACCTTTACTGCATATATTGTCTACTGCTCTATTCCAAAACCCATGTATCACTTGTAAATAATCACACAATCGACAATTCTCACATTATCGTGATAAACTCGAGTACTTAACCTATTATTTGTTTTTGTTACTAAACCATTTTCCAATACCAGTCGGAATCCTTCTAATTCTTGTTATCATGTATTCTCCACAATAAACGAATCAATAGTTGAAATCGAATAAAAAAACAGACGAGGAAACTGTTGATCGATTAAGGGTGTGATGATGTCATCGGATAACATCATCCCAAATCCCATGCAACCATACACTCTCACGTCCAATCCATGCATGGGCCTCGCTTTAATTACCAACTCATGTAGTGCGAAAATTCAATCTCGAGGATAAAAAAATTCATGTTATCCCAGGTATAATCGAATTAATGTGACGAGAACCAAACGTAAATGAAGAAAATTAGAAGACACTAGAAGAATATAGAACAATATATTACACCATTGATTGATTAATTACAATTATGTTCATGAGGTCTACTATTTATAAAGTACAATTAGTATATAATTTAGAGAATATTCTACCAAATATTGTGCAATATTCTACTGAATCTAGAAAAGCGTGTGTTTTGGTGAGATTAAAATAAAGGTTAAGGTATTGTGCTTATTATCATGAAATGGCATATAAGATGTGGAATAATACTTGAAAGTTTAGAAATTAGAAGAAAGTAACATTATTGAGTATGCAATAAGCACAAAAAGTTTTTTGTGATTATTTGAAATATGTGAATTTTCTTGTATCATTTGGTATTGTATTTGGTGCAACGCTTTACATGTCTTTACTCCTCGTTGAATCTATAGTTTGGTAAAAATGTGTATGTTGTATGAAAAATTTTAGAAATACGAGTTTATGCTATTTTTTCTAAAGTGTCGAAAAACTGTTTTTAATATGTGGTGGTGTCACATAAGATGTATTCAAAGATTTTCCTAGAATGTAGGGGAGCTCTGATTAACGTGGTTCTTTTTTCATATAGTAGACAAAATTGTTGGCCTATACTGTTAGTTTGAAATGATTTTATAAGTTAATTTGAGCTCTAAAAATATATCTAATGTGACATAGTATCAAACTACACTTCCTCCTATAAATTCTGTTTTTATGAAATGTTGTTTGTTTATATGAAAACTCGAGTACTTGTGGACGCACATCACTAGCAGCATGGTTTTACCATGATTATGGCTAAAATTTCAATCTAGCTTGTTGTTGAAAATATGGGATACGACCGACAAAATTGAAAAGAGCTCTTATATGATATGATCAAATCTTAGAGGCGTTGATGAGTTCGTTGCACTTCTTGTCCATCTCTGAGGTGCGGTATGATATAATTACTGCATTTGAAACCATGGTGATGCTAAAATGATGTTTTGGAGGGTTACGAGTGTGAAGCCTCAAAACTAGGCCTAACCGGTTTGGGGTTGTGCCAGCGCCGTACCCCGTTTTGGGTGCAAGTCAATTACTAGGGCATCTTAAGAGTGCAAAGCAAAACATAGAGATGCAACATACTAAGCGGTCATGAGCCGCATAAACACGATCTTTCGACATAAAAACCCGAACATGTTGTTTAACAAAGAAATGATAAGATAATAAAAGACCCAACGACTCTAGACTCCAGTGCCAACCGACGCCCTCCTTCCTTTCCTACCAAGCTCAACGCTCCTCCTCACCTACAAGGTATATAGAACGGTCATGGTCTAATAACAAAACCTTGAATAACACTTGAAAGCTTTTAATTAAATAACTTGGTAGAAAAACCTTGAAATACTTTTAGATATAACACTTTTGAAAACCCTTTCTTTAATGAATTGATCCTTAGAAACTTTTCAAACACTTTTACTTAAAACTCTTTAAAACCCCCTCTTAGTTTCCCATTTTTCTCTCTATCTTGTCATCTCTGTTCCACATGTTTGGTGACATATCTCGTCCAAGCCCACCTCTCATTTAGGTCATGCCTTGCCTTATAGCTTACGTGTACTAGCACGGTACCAGGTCGGTGCGTCCACCTTCCTCAAGTCTTAACTTATCTTTCTTAATTCTCTCCATTAGACACTCCTTCCAAGCGGGCGCTAGCGCCTGGCGTGAAAATGTATCCCACGTCTTTTTTTTTTCTCTTTTTATAAAATGGATCTGAACCTTAAGTTATTTTACCACTCATCCCACTTACCCTTATTGGTTCTTGTCATTCCTTCTTTTCCCTACAATATTCAAGGTTATTAGACCGATTATTATCATACATCGTCAAACTATGTCATTCCTTGGTTACCATAGGGCTCATACTAGATTCGATCTTTCCTACTCCTGTTTCCCACCCAAAATCGTGCGGTTATGCTCTCACACACTTGGGCTAGTGCTCTTGTCACTTGGAATTGCACTCTTGGTTGCCTGGAATTGTGTTGTCACGTGGAGTTGCACTCCTGATTGCCTTGACTTGTGCTCTCTCGTGGAATTACTTAAATCCGCGTGGTTTTTGCCACCTAAGTGTGAAAAATCCTTCTTCTTGGCCCCCTTAACCTCTATTTATAGAAGTACTTATGTTTAATTGCAATTTATTCCTCCCTACTTGACCACTTTTCACTTCTAACCTAGATTAAGTCTTATTTCCATTATGGATCATAACCTCATCTCACGTTTGGTTTCTCTGTCTTTTTAAAATTTCGGGAGCTTACAACCAGACCTTACATGGCAATTGAAAGCAAAAGAAGTGTTGTCAATGTGTTATTATTCTTTTATGTGATGTTATGTTTTTTATATATATGCTTCATTTGAATCGTATTATCTCTTATTTCAGACTTATGACCACTTACCCCTTCCAAGTACCTCAGAAGAGTAGAAAACTGTAGAATATCAGTTGTCTACAAGTGAAAGAAAGTATCTACTTCCGTAGGACTTCCGCATATTGTTATAGCATGGTGTTGTAGCTTTTGTATTGTAAAAAAAGTAATCAAATATTTTGTATTGTAGTTGTCTAAAATTTGGGATCTTAGTTGATATATGTATATTTTGCTTTCGTATATATTGAAGTTTTGTTAAATATTTTACAATTCATTCGAGAATCAAACCTAGGATGTCAGCCTTCTGTTTCTTTATAAAAGCATGGCATGTCATGCACCTCTTGTTTTATATGGTATAATTGAGGGGTATGACAACCTAATGAAGGGAATGCCATGTTCCATAATGTAATGATATTTACGAAATGGGCGGAACGAATGCGAGTGAAAAAATGGCTAGTGCCTGAGTACTCACTCGGGGAAGGGAAACAAACAACTCATCGAGTCAATCATCAACTAACAGTTGGTTTGGGAAAGCAATGGAACCAAATATGATAAATTCGACCATAGTAAGAACGGAAAGAAATGAAAAGAAATGGAAGATAGAGGGGGGACGGTAGTAATGCACGAAAATGATGAGGGTTACTTTATGTTTTCTTATTTAAATTGATGAAATGATAAATGATTACATGAGAAGATGTTTTAATAGATTCTGACCGCTTTACAAACAATGTAGGTGACGAGACCAGCATGTGAGACGGGCGAGAGAAGGAGGTTGTCGAGTGTTCAGTATTTGTGTCCATTCGTTCTCGTTTAATTTTTATGTTGTCGAACCTTGTCTCGTTTCGTCTTAATTTAGGAAATATGTATTCGTTTAACTATTAAAATTGGGATTACAATCTAGATTCATTTGAATCACGGGGCAAACTTTAATTTAATAGCTTCTCTTCATCTCCTTCATTTGTTAAGAGTAAAAATTCACTCTTTCATATTTTGAGTTTTTAGTGAGTGATAACCACTATTATTCAGTTGTCGTAATGAGAAAAATAGAAAATTTTACTTGGGAAACCCGAGAACCGGGAGGAAACCCACGGGCCACCGATAAGTGTAGCACGCAAAGGAAAGAACTTATTCTTCCTCACTATCTTCTGCTCCTTTTATAGGGGTGATGATAAAAATTAAAAATACAAAATCTAATCGTAATCTTTCCCTCATCAAATCAGCCGACCTCGAGCTGATTTATACGACTTTAGTTGCCTAAAATTCGTACGGTGCCGTCTGAGATTGGTGGCGCAACTGTTTTTTACATTAATCACCAATTGTGTCGATCACGAGTTTATCACCAACCGTGCCGATTGGATGCTGATGATTCCAATAGGCTGTGGCGAGCGTCTGACTTCATCGCGAGTAGGGTGTCAAGGTACCGAACGTAATTGTGAAAACATAGTGATCGACGTCTATCCCATTATTCTGTAAAGCACGATCTGCTACGAGCCAACCCGCCATCATAATTCATGCATTAACATTAGGCTCTCAACTTCAATCGATCATCATTGTCGAACGTCGAGAGAAGTTGACTTCGTCATGATTTATATGTGCTCATCCATCGACAAAGAGCCCTACGATCCGATCCACATGTGTCTTTTCAAATTCTGTGCGCTCTGCACAATGCGACATTTCTGACCCATTGCCGACTTAAAAAACTGTGCAGAATTCAGAGGGTCGCAATCTGAACGCTCCACGTAGCACAATCATGAACGTTGAGCCTGAACAATACCTTCCTCCATCATCATTATCGATCACGGTTTCAAACCCTTACTCTCCAGCGATTTTAGGCGATTTCTGGCAATCTTTGCAATCAACTCCAACGACTTTCTTTTCTCAAATTATCTTGATCTTATTGAGATTTGCCTTTCCTCTTTTACATTTATATTCAATCTATAATCTTAAGGCCATCCATATCGTTGGCCGCCCAATCTGACTGGGCGGCCAATGCGGCATCCTTTTGGATATGCGGAGGAAAGAGAGTGTCCTGGCCAGAACACTCTATGTCCTCTTTTTTATTAAAAAAATCTTTAAAAATTAATTTTAAAATAATTATAAAATATAAATATTTGGAATATATTTATATCATAATTTTATCGATAATATTATGATTCTAATGTATTTGATAAGTAAAAAAATATAATTCAAAAATTATAAGTGTCCGGACATTGTTGTAGAGATGAGAATAAAATTATTTATAAAATTAGAGAATGATGATGTGTATAGAGAGAAAACTAATGTGGATGAGAGAATGTTGTTTTCGGGCGGACAAGGTTGAAGATGGCCTAATATCCCCTTTTCACGTTTTTATGCACACTTCTATGACTTTTTCGGCAAGTTTTGCAATTTCTCTAGTTTTCTGACAGTCTTGGATGTTTTGGTTCTTAATGATGAATTTCACTTGCAGATGGCTCCTTCATTAAATCTTGACTCCGTTCGCGAAAAATATGGTATTCCTGGGGAATATCAAATGGAAGAAAGGGAGCTTGGGTATGAAAAATGGCCCGCTGCTTGCCGATCGTCACTCAGAAATGATGTGCCAGTGATGATCTCTGATTTGAAGAATGGGCTAAGGTTTCCCCTTCACCCATTCATCGTTGAACTGCTGTGGGTCCTAGCGATGCTCGTTTTTGCTTTGATACCAAATAGTTACTTGGTAATCATCGCTTTAATCGACTACTGCAACGCTTCTAAGATCGCTCCAATCGTACCAACTACCTGACGATCTACAAGGTGATGTGGCGATCGAGAAATCCTTTTTTGTTCAATGTAGGCTTTGGTATTTCACCTTACGAGGCAAGAATAATGACCTCGTTGAACGATTTGATTCGCAACGTGACTGGTATTATTCCTTTGTCTGGGTTTGAATTCAAGATAACATCCTTGAATGCCCTCTCCATGTGTCGGCCGCAACGGGAAACTCACGATCGACGGAGAAGAGTCAACAATTTCCGCAGATCAACTGAGGAATCTGCCAACCATGATGAAAAACTATCCAGAAAAAGACGATAGTCTAAGTTGGAAAGTGTTATGTGCAGAGGATAACCTTATCCGCATGTAAATAACAGGTGGATCAATGTGCGACCTCATCAATCGACCTTGGATTCAACCTCCATCACCAACTGCAGAATGTAAGTTCTTACTTATCAATTTGGTTTTCAAATATTTAATTTGTTTCATGTTTCATCTTCTTCCTCCAAACTCTCTTCTATTGGAAAACTGAAGAGAAAGCAAGAGATATTTGCTGAAAAATTACATAAGAAGGCAAAAAAGAGAAGGTAACTATTCTCCAATCACCAAACACTTCCTCGAAACTCTCTTCTGATGTCTCATATTTAAACTTTTTCTTGCATGCATGCCTCTTCATCAAAAAATAAATATCTATCGCCCTCATCGCTTCCACCATCCTTAGCAGAAATTTCTGTAGAATGGGATGTTTGAAAGTCGCAGAAGCATTGCGGTCGGCCGACAATGTGGAAGGGGCAACTCCACACCCTTTGGCGATCATCGCTATTCAAATGGAACCCCTCATCAAAAGGGTAAACCAATTTTTTGAAGATCTAACTCTCAAAAGTTGTAATAGGATCTTCTGTTGGATTGTCGAACGACACTCACTGTTCAATGAATTCCTGCAAGCTGAGCATGTCCAATTGATTGACTATCCGAGGAAGTATCCAGTAAGGTTGCTAACAACCCAAATGAACGACCTTTCGCCTCCTCCATTCCAAACTTAAATGACGAGCAAAGATGCATCACCTTTTGAAGCAAGTTTGTCATATGGGAGCCAAAGTTTTCCCTCATGGTTTGCTTAATTCCAAAGCAAAAACATGGGGGAGAATGTCATCCTTCCACTATCGGTCGGCAGCAAAGCTATGAAGCATCGGAATGTTCCAGTGGATGTAGGTACGCTCGTCAGAAATCACATTGACGAGATGATGGCGGTCGACCCCTCTCTCTAATTCGCTTAGCAAACCAACGATCGCCCTTCGTGAGGTACTTCAAATAATTTTAATTAAGTGTTTCATATCATGCTTACTGCCGATCGATGCAGATGTCGAAGGAACTTTTTCTATGTATCATAACACAACATGTTCCTTAAAGGCTCTAGACCTTCAGCAGAAGAAGCTTTCAGAAGCAAACGATCAATTCGCTTAAGAAATGAATAAAGATGCAGAAGATAGAAATAAGGCCGCTAAGCTAGAGTGGGAGCTAGCCGAAGCAAGGTGTCAAACACAAGAACTCCCTCACATTTAGGAGGAAAAAAGACTTTGAAGAATAGAGTGGATGTGGTCATCAAATAATTATCCCGTTCGGCCAAAGAAACTCAAATAGAAGTAACGAGAAGAGTTGAAGCTGAAACACAGCGTGCCCTCTTGTTGTTAAGTTAGATGTCGAATGGCAGAACGTCGACCTTGCCGAACACGCCCTTAGATATGCTTAGTAGGAATATCGTCGCACTCTTGGAGTTCAAAAAGAAAAAGTCCAACACTTCATAAACCCTGCCGATGGCTTTCTTCTGGATATTACCAAGAAATGTTCGGAATATGACGGTCGGATCACCGCTCTCCAACAAGTGATCCACATGCATGTAGAAGACAAATCGTTACTTTTGGATCAGTTTGATTTCTCGCCAACATTCAAAAATCTGGCGACAACTTATTGGATCGGTGGAAGAGCAAAAGAATATAATAAAACAATAGGTCGTCAACATCTTTGAGCTCAATAAAAAATCCGAGGACTAGGAGCGTGTCGATCTCCTTACCTTTGATGGGGAGTTCAATCCTCGCTTGCCAATTGAAGAAGATGATCCCAATATTGAATTTCAACCCTGGTGCCGATCGGATGGACAAGCTTTTCATGGACAGCTTAGGAGGCTTCTCTTTTAATTCTTCTTCCTCCCGAATGTAATTTGTCACTTGTACATTTTATGATATTCAATCTGCTTTACTTCTAATAATAATGCACCAATAACAATAACACCGATCATAATACTGATTCCCATAAGCATTACATGAGACGTCGATCGCCACACCAAACACAATTCAAGTCCTTAAGTGTTACGGTGCATACCGATCGACAAAAGCATTCCAGAATTTCAGAATTTTGCTTAAGTGTCATATATTTTGTCGATCATCCATGTTTGAGGATCATCCAAATATCAATTTTGATAGTCGTAATATTAATATATGGGGTAGAGTATAATAATGCAGTGTGTGTAATTTATTGATTGTAGCCCTTGGTATATATGTCAAGATTCTAGAACATATGTGCCACTCTAATTCCCACTAATATAAGCTATGTGTTTTGACTATGATGATCGGTTTAAAAAAAAATTAAGCTATGTATGCCTCTATGAACTCAGAGGAATTTAATCTACTGCCCTAAATTGGAGTTATGTCAAAGAGGTTTCCTAAATATAACGTTCTACACAAATCATAGCCGAAGAGGTTTCCTAAGAAGGAACTTTCGACACAAGCCATACAATGAACTGTTTGTTTTGAACAAGCTACTGCAGCTTGAAAGTTTTGACGATCGATAAGGAGTCAACGAACATTGAGGGATGCAAAGCCATTCTACCACTTAAAATGTACACCATGAAAAATCAGGGTTCAGTAACGAGATTACCGAAGAGATGATCGTCGACTGATACATTATGATCTGATTATGGTTTCTAACCGAATCGGTCACTGGGGACAGGACGTTAAAATTATAATGGTGCATAAGTGATGTCTAACTTCTCATTGTATCGATTATAGGCAATAGAACATTTAAGAGACACTAATAGCGTAATAATTCCTTCATACTTGAAAAGTTTCTTAAAATGTTTCAAAACCGATCAACGCACACAAAATAAAAAAAGCATTATCCCAACTACGGATGATAAATTCTCAGATGATTGACATTTCAAGACCGTAGAAATTCTTCCCCATCCAAGGTTTCAAGTCTGTAAGATCCTCCAAATATTATATCATTAATTCTATAAGGAACTTTCCAACGTCGATCAAGCTTGCCCAGATTTTTCTGAGCCTTAACACTTCGAAGGACCAAGTCTCCTTTCATAAAAGATCATAGACTCACTTTCCTATTATAGCATTTTTCCACAGTATGACAATGCCTCAACAGTCGATTATAGATATCCTCACGCTTTTCTTCAATTAAATCCAAATATATTTTTCTTAATTCATCATTTTGCTCCTCTGAATACATGGTCAATAGTTGCGTTTTTAAAACGTTTTCTACTGGTACCAAAGCTTCTTATCCATAGAACAATGAAAAATGGGTCTCACCCATTGTATGGGTCGGAGTTGTTCAATAAGCCCACAACATTTCTCGTAGACGATCGGGCAAGTAGCCACCCATGTCTTCCATCTTCTTCTTTATTCATATGACAATCAAACGATTGGATACCTTCGTTAGACCGTTCGTCTTACGATGTTAAACGGAAGAAAACATTTGTTTGATTCCAACCTCAGCACACATATCATGAACCTTCCTTACGGTAAATTGTGTGCCGTTATCTAACACTATCACCCGCTATATACCAAACCATGAAATATATTTTTCCGAAGGAACTTCTAAACCGCATCCTCAGTAATTGATGAGACATGTTCAACTTCAATCCATTTAGAAAAATACTCCACAACAACAATACATAACTTCATGAGTTTCTGCACTGACTCGCGAGTTTTTGGCAGTTACGACGCAACAAAGTGTACTAGATCGTTTTTCGTGTCATTTTCGTTAGGATTTTCAATATCTCATGATTGTATTTGTATCTCTTGATTATTATAGTGAAAACTTAGGTAGAGATTTTCTCTCCCGAGGACGTAAGCCCACACATTGTGGGTCCAACCTCGTATATTGCTTGTGTCCCATAACAATTGAATTCCCAAATAATTTAAGAAATTGACTGATCTAAAAATAAATACCCAAAATATTTTTAGACGAGATTAGTTTGGCACCGTCCGTGGGGACTACAAGATTTTATGCCATTGAGAGCTTTATTGCTGAGTTTGGATTTCTAATATCATGACTACTCGGAATTCTAATGACGATGTTTTTGATGAAGAGATAGAGGTAGAAACTAACCCTCGGGCGAATGATGAGGGTGGTGCACTATCGAAGGCTCAGTCATCAATCCTTGAGGAGCCTCAGGCATAAGATGTTACATTTTGACCCTCCCGGAGCATGTATTCATCCTGAAGGGCACCTATATCTTATCCTCCCCCGCCTCGGTGTTTATCAAGGTGTTGTGATTTTGGGAGAATTGGCCGAGTTGCTGTCCGTAATAATGACTGTCTTTCACCACCCGCACGCTCTAGATCCGGGGATCATAACGAAGGCGATGATGATTTGGAAGAGAGAAGACGTACTTTAATCGCTCATTTGGAAGAGGTTGAAGCTCGAAGGAGATCCCGGAGGATCAAAGTTACCGTGGAACCCGTTGATGATGAGGTGGCGGTGGAAGATACTGATAATGTTTCAGAACCACAAGTAAATACTACAGTAACTGGAGAGTAGAATGATACTCTACAAAAGATTGGAGATTTGATAGAGTTGAAGTATAAAGAGATAAGTGGTAAGATTGAACAAAACGATGCTAGAATGAATCACCTGGAGGCCAATGTATCTATTGGCCAGGAAATGAGACGGGTATATGGCAAGCTCACCCGAGATACTCATCAGACTTAGCTTACGAGGGAGATTATATTGAACAGGAAATTACTGGTGAGCCATATGGCAATCGAGGAAAGGCTTTACCATCTATGGAAGTTTTACAAAGCCCTTGGAACGCCTAAACGCCTATCGCCATTTTCCACAGCAATTATTGGTGCCACTCGTTCCAAATTTATTGAGATGCCTAAGGATCTTCCGCAATATCGTGGTTCAACCGACCCTCATGCTCATACGTCAAACTTGGAGATCCATGTCAGTTTAATGAACTTCAGCGATGCTGGCATGTGTTTCGTTTTCGCAGCTTCTCTAAAGGAATCGGCCCTCCGATTTTTTAATCGCTTACCAAGGTGATCAATTGTCTCCTATCAGGACTTCAAGGATCAATTTTATTCAGATTTTGCGCCTTTTAATGCGCTAGTAAACTCCATTACTTCTTTGACCGCGTTGGCGTATGATTCTTCAGAAAGGTTGTTGGGTTTTATTAGCTTTTTTTTAGCCGAGTGTAGGAAGATACCTCATATTACTGTTAGTGAGAAAGTTGGGGTGCTCCTACTTATTTTGGCTTGACATCCCCTATGTAATTCTTTGAATAGGGACCCCCCTGAGAATATGGAAGAGTTGACTTTGAGATGTACGTAATACATCCGGGAAGATGAAGGCTTGCGCGATGACGGAGTGATAGAAATGCGAACTTACGGTTCCCATAATATCGTTGCAAGCCGAGTGTCGGATAAGAATGTTTCGCAACCAAGACCTAAAATGAAAACGTTCGTCGCGTTCAATTACGAACATGTTTTTGCCGTTATTGAACATAAGAAGTTTGGATCCCTTCGCTATCACCCTCCATTCATAAACCAACACCGGGGACTCATGAATCCCAAGTAGTTTGTTTTTTCCATCGGAGTTTTGGACATGACACAAATGATTGTCATGAATTGATGTCTGAGGTAGATAGGTTATTGGACTTGGGTCAGTTGGATGAGTTGATTAGCACTGTAGAAGCTCTGTCGGAAGCTGATCCATGAAAGATCGATATAAGTGCGCAGTTGGGAAAGTTAGCGAAACCCCCTAAGAATGACCCACCACGACCTAACACAAGAGGTCGTGCATATGGAGGACAATGCGACCAGCATCAAAGAGGTGGCCAAAGAGGAGTTTTTAGAACAGTGGTCGCGGTAGGAATCAGAAGTAAAGGAATCAACAAGGATATCGGCAAGAAAGATATCATCCTGCCCAAAGTTATCAGCAACCACCACCTCCACCTCTTGCTGGCCCGAATCAGGGTCAACCTATTTTGAATGTCTAGGAAGTGCATCCAATGTGGTGCTATCTGGGCCCCAATATTATGACTATCGTAGTAGGAAGGAACGTCGGAGATTCGAGTCGTGCTCGTAAGCTATCCTATCGAGAGATGGAACTGAAAGGTCACTTCATGGAAGTTAACTTGGTCGAGTTATCTAACTTGGAAAAGATGGCTATATCTTTCGGACCTGAGGATTTATCCAGAGTATTCTCACCACAACACAATGCTCTTGTCATATCTCCTGTTATCGCAAATCATCATGTCTCTCATGTGCTAGTCAACACCGTAGCTGCTACCAACATCTTGACTCTTGCAGCCTTTGAACAAATGTCTTTGAAAGGAACCACAAAACTTCAACCGGTGCAAACAAAATTAGTTGGTTTTAACAATAATGTTGTTGCTGCTGAAGGATCAATCTTTCTACTGGTCAATTTGGGAGATCTAGAAATATCAAGGACTTTGCTAGTGGAATTCGTAGTCGTGGATCTTCATATACTTTCTTATAATGCAATTCTTAGGAGAAGTTCTTTGAATTTATTTGGGGCCGTGGTATCTTAGCCGGATTTAATGATGAAATTCCCCACACCTTCGGGCGTTGGGAAGATGAAAGGAGATTAGGAGCTGACGCGTTCTTGCTATAATATAATGTACATGAGTGGTATGGATGGATCGAAAGTGATGAAACCTGTTTGTATGGTGGAATTCTTGTCCGTGGAAGTTATTGATTACGGAGACACACCATTTGCTAAGAAGTATAGGAAAATGAAATGAAGATGGAACCTTTAGGCATCAAGATAGTGCCGTTATTCTCTGATGACTCAGAGAAAACAATTGTAATCGGTTCTGAGATGACGCCAGAGTTTGAAAAGGAGGTAATTTCTTTTTGCAAAATAATATAGATATTTTTGATTGGTCTTATCAGGATTATATGGGAGTAGATCCCCAAGTTTGTTCTCATAGACTCAATGTTAACCCATATGTGCGACGAGTTCATCAGAAAAAGAGGAAATTTTCCCCTTAGAAAGAGATAGCAATTGATGAGGAGGTGGAAAGTTTGTTATCATAGACTCAATGTTAACCCACTAGATTGGGTCGCAAATCCAGTGGTGGTCCCAAAGTCGAATAATAGCTGGAGAGTTTGCATTGATTTTACTGATTTGAATAAAGCATGCCCGAAGGATCCATGTCCACTAACGAACATTGACATGATGGTGGATGCAGCCTGTGGCTTTGAGTTCCTTAGTATTTTACACGCATTTAAGGGTTATAACCAAATTTTTATGCATTTTGAAGATAAATTGTTTACTTTGATTATGACAAATAAAGGCATTTTTTGCTATAAAGTTATGTCATTCGGGTTAAAGAATGCTTGGTAAATGTTTGGAAGTTTATATTGTAACACATTGATAAAAATCCGACACGAGAATAATCACATTCAATGTCTGAATGATTGTTTTAGTGTATTGAGAAAATATCGAATGAAATTGAATCTACTTAAGTGCGCGTTTTGTGTAAAAGGGGGGAAATTCCTCAGTTTTATCGTATCGGAAAGGGGAATCGAGATAAATCAAGATAAGATAGCAACTATCTACCAAATAACTCCTCTGACATCTGTCCGAGAAGAACAAAGATTAACGGGTTGATTAACATCATTAAATCGTTTTATTTCACGATCTGCTAAGAAAAGTTTACCGTTTTTTCGAGCATTGCGTAAAACAAACCTCTTTTATTAGGATGATGTGTGTTGTATCGCATTCAAGAGTCTGAAAGATTATCTGAGTAAACTATTGTTTATGTCTCCCCCGTACCCTGGGGAGCAGTTAGGTTTGTATTAAGCGGTATCTAAAGAGGCGGTGAGTGTCGCCTTAGTCAGACTTAGCGACAAGGAGCATAGGCCAGTATATTATGTCAGCAGGAAATTGCAAGGAGTTGAATCCCGCTATACAGATTTAGAGAAATTTGTCTTAGCCCTAATAGTCGCCTCCCGAAAGTTAAGGCATTACTTCCAAGGTCCCCATATTGCGGTATTGACAGATCAACCTATCATAAGTGTACTATCGAAAATCGATTTCTCTAGAAGGCTAGAAAATTCGAATATCGAGTTGGAGCAGTATCAGATAGAATATATCTCCAGACGAGCTTTAAAGGCCCATGTTTTAGTGGACTTAATAGTCGAAATTACGCGGTCAGAAGAGTTGAGTAATGAGGAATACTAGGATGTATTTGTCGATGGATCATTTTCTGTTGGGCGAGCTGGCTTCAGCATTTACTTTAAGCAAAGAAAGTCCGGTGAGAAACATGAATATGCTATAAAACTGCGCTTCTCTGTAACTAACAACATCGCCGAATATGAACCTTTGATATTTGGTATCAACTTAACAGCCGAAATTGGAATTGTTTGTTTACATGCTCACTCCAATTCGCAGTTAGTGGTGAACCAAATCGTGGATACTTTTGTCACCAAAGATGAGCATATGTGGCTATACTTAGACAAGTTGAAGGAAGTGGCAAAAAGCCTTAATACATTCGTTCTTACGTATATTCTGAGAGAGGAAAATACTCGTGCCGATGGTCTTGCAAAATCAGCCACGATATTATAACTTTCAGACGAGTCGAGAATAACGACCATGATCCATTATCAGCCATCTATCAGTCTGACAGAGAGACAGACAACTGAAGTTGTGAGTTTGGAACTTTTAAACAATATCATGTTTTTATTATATGTAGTAACTGATGAGCCATCTAGGAAAGACGTTATTGTCGATTATTTGGTTCTGAGAGAGTTGCCCACTAATGAAGGCGAGACCCGCAGGACAATGCAAAGAGCTACAAACTTTGTGTATGTGGACGAGAAATTATATAAGAAAAATTTTGGAGGACCATATCTTCGATGTTTGTCCTCAATATAGGCAAAAGCCATCATGGAAGAGGTTCACACTAGGGACTATGGTGACCATTCAGCTGATCGATCTTTGGCAACGAAAGTTAAGAGGGCCGAGTATTTTTGGCCAACAATAGTAACGGATTGTGTGAATTTTGTCCAAACTTGTTCCGCTTCCCAATTCCACTCGAACGTGCATCATGTGCCGAGAGCGAATATATAACATTTGCCAACAACATCTCCTTTTGATACATGGGCATCGATATTCTAGGACCATTTACGAATGCATCTAGCCAAAAGAAATTCTGTAATGTGGTTGTGGAACATTTCTCCAAGTGGATAGAGGTTGAAGCAGTAGCTCGAGTCCCGGAACATGATTTTTGTATCAGATAACGGAACACAATTCTCATGGAAACGTGTAAACGAATGGTGCGAGTGTTATGGCATTCAACAACGGTTTACATCCGTGGCACATCCAGAAATGAACATGCTTACAGAGGTTATTAATCGCATCATCTTGCAACAACTAAACACAAGGATAGGTCAATTCAAAGCCTCATGGATAGATGAGTTCCATAATGTGATGTGGCCATATCAGACGTCACCAAGGTCTACTACATGATTTAGCCAATTTTCTTTGGTATATGGCTCCGAGGCCGTTTCTCCAGTAGATGTGACTATTCTATCCAAGTGAGTCATTGCTTACGATGAAGTATTGAATGAGGGTATGCGAAAGCTGGATCTTCTTTGTGTTGACGACCTCAGAGACAGGGCCACCATACGAATGAAGGTCTGTTAAAAGCGGAATGGCTAAAAGACATGATAAAGATGTATGCCCTGTGTTCTTAATAGTTGGGGACTTAGTTCTAAAGAAAGTAGAAGTCTCGAAGCACGTTGGTAAGCTAGACTGGAAGTGGAAAGCCCATATAGAATAGCGGCAGTGGTGAGAGAATGAACGTATAAGATTTGGAATATGTGCGTAGAGGAGATGCCACAGACTTGACATATTTTCAGTTTGCGCAAATATTATGTATAGACGTGACTCTTCGATCTTTTTAAAATAAAATTTCCCCTCTTTTTTATGGTCATATTCTAATTTTTAAGTATCTTTTTTGACGACATGAATTCAATGGACTAGGGGACTAGGGAGTAGAAAAAAAGAAAAGGGCTTTTGTGAGGCCTCAAGAGGAAGAATATACAACCCTGGGCACCGTAATGGTTAGCAGTACTAATTTGGAAAATTTAGAAGAAAAGGTCGATGGTCAAAGGAATACGACTCTTCTTCATGATAATGACAAAGGCGACAACAAGGGAGATTGAATTTGGGCGCCAAAAGTATTTTCGAGATGGGCGATTGTTCAAAAAAGTAAGGATGAAGGTTTGATGTGCATGGAGGAAAGTGCGACATGCTCGAATTTGAACTCCTCGAATCGGATGAGGAGTCCGAGGAATGAGATGATAAGGCACCGGGGTTCGAAGATCGGGTGGAACCAGAAGAGATTGTTAATTAAGATCAAAATTAATTTTTCCAAATTATATTAAGTGTCTCGCGAGTTTTCGTACCAAAATTCGCGAAAATTATTGTTCGTCCAAGGTAGTCGCAAGTTTGTGCAAGTGATCGCGAGTTTTTGAAGTCACTATCGACTTTTTGCAAATAAAGTGGGTTAAGTTACTGTTCAGGCACTACTGTCGTGAGTTTTTGAACGTAGTCGCTAGTTTGTGTCACAAAGTCGCGAGTCACTGTTAGAGTGTTGTAGTTGCGAGTTTTTGGAAAAAAGTCGCGAGAGTTGTAGAGTTTGCGCGAAATGATGATGATACACGAGAGGAACAAGGGTATTTAAAGAGACGGATCCTCGGGTCGAAAAATCCCGAAATTTTTGCTGATCTCAGAATCTGACGTTCTTAGAATAAAAAAGATCGCGTCGATGAGAGCACTCCAACCCTACACATGGTTATATCCTAAAAATTTCCAAACGGTTATTGGCATTCGGGATGAGTTAATATGATGTTGTGGTTTACGACTCAGAATCTGAATCCGAAAACTAGAGGACTATTGATATTACTCGGGGGTATTTTCAGGATTGCAACACCCATGGAGCTCGTTCGACGTGGCTAGATGGTAATATCGGTATTCTTGTATACGTCACGGTGTATTTTCAGGGGTATTCTAGTAATTGGGACCTCCCGGGCAAACAAACTAGCATTATACTGACATTTCTATCAATTTCGAATATATTCAGTCCCGAACGGGGCCAAGGGTATTTTCATAATTGGGCACCCAAGGAGCGCGCGAGTATGTTGTGGCGATATATTTGGCTGTATATTCAATATCTAGAGGCACAGAATTAGTATACGAGATATTCGGGTATTTTCTTATCGACTTTTCCGACAAATTCTGGGCTGGGATACGTTTCCGAAGCTCCAAGACGATATGCCATTTATTTCAACTTAATTGGATGTTATCTAAGTAATTTGGTCTAAATCAAGTGAGATTGGACTCCTAGGCATGAAACAGACTAATTGGGCTGAATTTCTTTATAAATATGAGCCGAGAGCACTGAAGAAGGGTCCAGACTCCTATCACGCTTCAAAATGCAAAGTGTTCACTTGACCCCACTCTGGTACTCACGACTTATGGCAAGTAGTCGCGAGTTTGTGTAATCCTGGTCGTAGTGGCGACTTTGTTCTCTTCCCTCAATAGTCGCGACTTTGTGCTCTGCTCTTTGTAGTCGCGAGATTGTGCTCTGCACTGAATAGTCACGGATTTTGGCTCTGCCCTCAGTAGTCTCGATTTTGTGCTCTGTCCTCAGTAGTCGCAACTTTTTGACCTGCCCTCAGTAGCCGCTAGATTTTGCACAGACTCACGAGTTTCTGCAGTGACTCGCGAGTTTTGGCAGTTACGGCGCATCAAAGTGTATTTGATCGTTTTTCGTGTCGTTTTCGTTTCGGATTTTTAATATCTCTTGATTGTATTTGTATCTTTTGACTATTATAGTGAAAACCAAGGTAGAGTTTCGCTCTTACGAGGACGCAAGCCCACACATTGTGGGCCCAAACTCGTATATCGCTTGTGTCCCTAGAACAATTGAATTCCAAATAATGAAAGAAATTAACTGATCTAAAAATTAAATACCCAAAATATTTTTAGACGACATCACGTTCGGAACGGTTTTCTTTTAAAAATATATATTTATGGAATCCACATTCTTAATTCACCCACCACATTATTGAGTTGATGAATATCATTACCATATTTGATTTCAAGCAAATATCTTTGTAGGGAAATATTCAACTTCTAGCTAGTACATTTTATGTTAGTCGTGTTTAACAGCAGTTTTGTTGAACTAGAAAGATCTTTTTTTCTACCTGATATCACCTGGGGTATTTTTGGTAATATGATACCCCGGGTGTAACGACCCAGGAAGGCGGCACAAACGGAAGTCGGACAGGTTAGAATCGCATAAATTCTTGTTAAAAACATGAAATGAGGGGTAGTTTAGTAATTTAATATAAGAAGAGGGAATTTTAGAAGGAGGGGTTAAAGGGTCATTTAGACAAGTTAAGAAATCTATAAATAGGAGTGGAATGGGAAAAGAAGGGGTCATTTGGCACAAAAAACGTGAGAAATTCGAGAGGAATTGAAATTATCGCGAAAACCGGGGTAAAGGCAAAGATTATCGCGGAAATCAGGGTTGCTGTAATATTATCGCGGAAATTGGGAGTAAGAAGAGGATTATCGCGAAAACTGGGGTAAGGCAAATATTATCGCGGAAATCGGGGCTGCTGCAATATTATCGCGGAAATCAGGGGCCAAGAAGTAAATTGTCGCGATTCTGGGATCTGCTTGCAAATTGTCGCGAAAATGGACTGAAGCGTAGAATTATCGCGAATTTCAAGGCTTACGTGTAAATTGTCGCGGATTTGAGGGCTGTAGTGCAAATTATCGCGGAAATGAATCTGAATGCAAATTGTCGCGGAAATTAAGGACCGAAACGCAATTTATCGTGAATACGAAGAGCGACACCCGACTTGGCTGCAAATTGTGGACCGTAGTGTAGTTCATCGCAAATCCTAGGGTAAGACCGCCAATTGACGCATAATTCGACTAACTAACGAGAGTAAGTCATAGGGCTACACAACGGTATAACATGTTAATACGTATATGCAGGGAGTAGGGAACAAGGAAGCACCAGGCGATAGAACGACCAGGTAAGCGGAGCAAACATAGTAAATTAAAAGAAGGTTCACGGTTAGGAATTTAAATGAATATTAAATCGAATCGAAAGGGTGTGAACTAAGAAAAAGAAAAAGAAATCTCGGGGCGAGGTGAGAACACCGAACCCGGCATCGTGTTCATGAGCACGATCAGCCACAGGTAGGACATGTCCGAGGAGGGAATACGTGAGTTCACCAGAACCGAACTGTGCGCACTACAGGGCCGAACGGAACCGGATAGGAACGGTGTAGCGCCCGAGTCCTGGCCGGAGAAGGGAAGCATATATTCTCGTCGAGCCAACTAACAGCTAACGGTTGGTTTGGGCGAGACATGTCATCGGGCATGTAAAAACCGATCATAGTAGGAAACCAGCAAGGATAAGGAGAGGAAATATAAAAAGACAGGAAAAGATAAGAGAGTATGTAAGCTAAAATAAGGAGAAAGAGAGGGATAAAGTCTTGCTAATTAAATACACTTTACAGAAGTTTCTTTTAATAGACTATGACCGTTTTACAGATTTTGTAGGGGGAGGACCGGAGGCTTAGGTGACATTGGAGCTAAGGTCGTCGATCGTCCACTGTACGAGTCACCCCTTTGGATTTTGTTGTTTTGCTTCTTTTATTATCTAGTTGTATTTTAAAAAACGATGACATTTCCTAGGATTCGAATTACGTTTTGTTAAAATGTTTGGTTTCACCTTACTTGCGCATAGACATTGTTAGGGCCGGTTTACGATCGTTACACCGGGTGCTAGTCCAACCTAACTAAATGGTATTTTTGGTTTCTCGTATATTTACGGAATAATGTGATTTCGGAGTATTCTAGTAATTCGGACTTGCCGAGCCCACGTATAACTTTTCTAATGACATTTCTAGCAAATTTGGACAATTTTAGTGCCGAACAGAGCCAAGGCTATTTTTGTAATTTGGCACCCAAAAGCGCGCCGTCAAGTTTTGGCAATATTTCAAGCTATCTACTTAATATTTGGAGACAAGGAACTAGTCAACGGTATTTTCAGGTAATTTCTCATCATTATTTATGACAAACTTTCGACCGAAATGCACTTCGAAACTTCTGGGATGTTATGACATTTTTTCCATTTTAATTGGATATTTTTTGAGTAATTTTGGTTAAGTTCATTGAAATTAGCCTTCTGAGTCTGAAACTGACTAATTAAATCGATTTTCTCTATAAAAATAAGCCCAAGACACTTAAAAAAGGATCTAGACTCTTGGTATGCTCCCAAGGCAATGTTTTCACTCGAATTCACCCTGGACTCGCGACTTTTCGTCTAGTCGCGAGATTTTGTCGTTCCCAATCACGAGTTTGTAATTTCGCGTGACATTCTACACTATATTACTAGTCTCGGAGCTTCGTATCTTATAACGTTAAGTAAGTCGCGACTTTGTGCTCGTTTCGTGAGTTTCTGTATCAGGTAGTAGCCACATTATGCTCTGATTCACGACTTTGTGCACTGATCTTGGTATTCGCCACATTGTGCACTGGTCCAGGTGGTTGCAAGATTTTTCACCTTGTCGCGAGATTTTGCACTGAACTTGGTACTCTCGATATTTTGCACTAAACTTGGCACTTGCGAGATTTTACATGATCTCGCGAGTTTTTGGCAGTTCAGTGCAACAGAGTGGATTTGATTGTTTCTTGACTTGTTTTTATTCAAAGTGTGGATATTTCTCGATTGTAACCGTATATTTTGATTGTTATAGTGAAAACCAAGGTAGAGCTTTGCTCTCCTGAGGACTTAAGCTCGTATATCGATTACACATTGTGGACCAACCTCGTATATCGCTCATGTCCCCACAACAATTGAATTAAAGATTTTAAATCAAATCAACTGATTTAAAATAAATACTCAAAATATTTTTAGATAAGATCACTACCATTCACTTTGGGAGATAAAAAAATATCGAGGACTTTATTAATGATATTCATAGTGGTGAATATTCCTATTCTCCCTTATAATGATATCTTGGGAGGAGTGCTTTGTACTTGTTGAGAGTGATTGTCTCAAAGCCCCATTTGATGATGAAGCTTCCTACCCCTTCGGGTACCGGAAAGATGAATGGGAACAAGAAGTTAGCACTTTCTTGCTGTAATATCATGTGCCGAATCGGTATGGAGGGCTTTAGTGCTGAATCGGTATGAAAGGGGAGCAATGTTCTTGGTCTTATGGTATTTGCAAGATGAATAGAAATTAATCATATCCAACAGAGAAAATTTTGTCACTCTTTCGTGTATCGCACAATGTAATCGTTTGGGAATGGAATGACCAATGTCGATCGACTTGTGAAAGTTTGATGGAGTATCTGAGTAAATCACCGTTTATGTCACTACCTTCTCCTAGGGAGCCGCTAGGTTTATGGTTTGTACTGTCTCGAGAAGCCTTGAGAAAGTTGGCTTGGTTAGACACAATGACAAGGAACATCGGCCAATAAATTATGTTAGTAGAAAACTTCAAATGGTCGAATCTTGATACACCGACCTTAGGTCTATTCGGAGAGGAGAACTAAGATCTTTTGAATGTAAATCTTATGAAAATGATTTTATATGCGGAATCAATCACTGGCAAAGAGAGACTGATCAATTAGTTTCTTTTAATGAAGTGTAGTAGAGAATTGAGATATGATGTTGTAATATTACTGATCAACACTGGACACTTATGGCTACAAAGACCCGGTCAATATGGTAGGACATGAGGTTGTTACGGGAGTTTTGAATTCATGTTAGAATAATATGATTGTGATGAGTTGAATTTCTAATAGTGAGGAAACGAATACAATAAATCTAGAGTTTATTCGACTTAGGAACTTATCTAATGGAATGAAATCCATTGCTATCAGAATTCCTCCCACATATTCTGGATTATCAAGAATTCGTGGCTTTAAATTCAATGAATTTATTTATTTCTTACACTTACTATTGTCTGAATATCAGGAGGTTGATCAATGTCAACAATATGACTATCGAAATCTGGGGCATCGATATATTAATTCCCCTGACTATCAAGAAAGTTCGGATGACTAAATATGTTGGCAAGTTGCACTTTAAATGGGAAATATCGTATCAGATTACGGAGGTGGTAAGAAAATAAATGTATAAGATTGCGAATATGAACTGAGAAGAGCTGCCACTGACTTTTCATATTTCCAATTTGCGCTATTATTATGTATAAACGTGACTGCTTGATCTTTTTAAAATAAAATCTCCCTCCATTTTATCATATTATGAATTTTTGTATCCTTTTTGACAACACGAGATCAATCGACTAGGGCACTGGTGAGTAAGGAGTGAGATTCATTGGATTTTAGTATGATAGAGGATGGAAACTAAATAATTTAGGATCCATTAGAAATGCAATGCACCATCTGTCATATAGTCGATCAATCTCAAACTCGTCAAATCGAATACTTGGTCAAAACACTTTTAAAAACGAAGAGTCCTATGTTAGCAGCGGAATCGTTTAATCATACATACTATGGGAATATGTCAAGGGGCTAGCCGGTTTTGTACCGAGCATGATTCTGTGGAAAAGGGGAGCTTTTTACCTGACTCCTTCATGACACGGCGACGAGTGTTGCGCCCTCATCGGAGGTCGATCACAGTCCGCAATGATAAAGGACATCCGTCTCCTCCGTGCTCCTAAAAAGGCACCTAAACCAAGTAACTAGCTATGTCTATGCGGGAGTGAAAAATTTCGTCAGTATAAGGATTGTACCCTGAACCTAGCGCTAATTCCATATAGACAATGTTATCGTGGAGCTAGGATAACAAAATTTAAACCCCCTTTTATGCGTATGGGTCATATGAGAAATTAATACGAAAACAAGAAGGAATAAGACATGATTTTGTAGGTAGAAAACCTTTGTGTATAAGAAAGGATAAAAACCTCCCCGAACATAGCCTTTGAATCCACTATAAACATCAAGTTTGCATACTTACAACAATAGAACAAGATGTAGAAACCAAAAGGAAAAATATCATCTTTCGGTGGCCATAGTAATAGGTTTTCCGATCGAAAAAATAAGTGGATAGGAGCCTCCTCATTAGGTTATCAATCAAAAAACCTCCTCCTTTAATACTTAAACCATGTTTATATAGATGTGTAGTGCAACTCAATTATAACTCTCTCGATCCATCAATAATGAAGTCCAATATAAAATTGTCTATTAATATCTAAATTAACTAGAATGATCCACTAAATGAGTAACCCAAACCAAATACCACGAAAAGCAATAAGTAATGTAAATCATAAAATATTTCAATATGTTTCATTTCTCGACTTGAGAACATCTATATAGAAATTGATTTGTCCTCAAATAATAAATTTCTCAGGTCGATATCACTTCTCTTCCCTAGGTAGAGACCCAGATGCTACCTCGTTTTCATTCAGTTCCGTTCGGCATTGTGGTACGTATAAATCTCATCTGTAGGAACCTTTATATTCCTTTCTTGAACATGCTCTACCTATGGATGACCGCCCTCATAAACACTGTATCGGGCTCTATGTTTCCAAATTGCCCCAAGTGTTCTCCTTTTTACTCTTACACTCTTATCTTTTCATAGTGTCTTTACTTTAAATTCCTATCAGTGAACCTTCCATTAATTTACCATGTTTACTCTGCATACTTTTTCTTTGTACATTGTTACCCGTTGTATTCCAAAATCCTCATTATTTATTCGTTACAATAATTGAGTCCAAACTATGATATTATCATCATCTCTACATGATATTAATCCTCCATTACCCCTAAATACATATTGTACTCAACAAACGGATCGAACGGATGAACTCAAATCGAAAAACAGCTTAAAGGTCATTTTGATCATGTTGACAGGTCAAACTGTGATGACAATATCATGTAGAGATGATGATGTCATCACCCTTACCAAATGCCACGCAGTATTGTGGACATGCAGACTCCACGCGGGCAAGTGGAGATGCTAGAATCCATGTAGATAGATTCATGTGGGCCGAGCTTCTTTTGCACGCTATTCTCTTCTGCTCATGTTTAGTTTGTGAATATTTTGCAATGCTTAGGGACTTGTATTTAAAGAAAACCGAAGTCTAATAACTCACCTTTGCATCAAAAATAAGTCTCATCCAAAATGGCCCGATCCAACCCACTTTAACGCATGATTTCGCTCATAGATCCTCTCGATTGACCCGTGTCCTACAGAAATATACAAAAACACTCCCAGCATGTTTTAATCTCACAAAATTCAAAATGACTCCAAACTACCATCAAATAATTATTGTAACGTTCTACGGAAGCCAAATTACTAAAAGCACCATAGCGGTTAAAATTACGAAAATACCCCCTACATCACTTTAACCCACAATTATCCTAGAAGACCGAAAATACCCTACAGGATGTATCGAACGGATATGGGGCCACCATATTACAAAAATACCCCCAAGTCAACCCGACCCGAAATCATCCCACAAGATCGAAAATACCATTAGGGATGTATGTACAAATTAGGAAAATACCTCTTACATCATTTGGACCTAGGATATTCAAAATAACTTGGAAAACACGGCAGAAGATTCCCGAGGTATCTAAATTACAAAAATTTCCCCGGGCAATATTAGACAACGAAGGCTCGCAATGGCGCGAGGCACCCGATCTATCCAAGTATGAGTGAAAATTTACGTTAGTCTAAAGATTAAACTATTGAACATAATGCTACTTTCACCTGAATAGTAAAGGTTTCCTATGCTTATTTATTAAGGAGGATGAGAATAGTCTGATTGATGATGACGATGGAGCGTACTTGCAAGTATAAAGTACACTGACATCCGCCTTTCCCGATGCTTAAGTGGGTAAAACCATTTAACATGAGTGAGAGTAAAATATTTACGGTAGCTAAGGATTGTACCATGAACATGGCGATACTTCTACTCGGTAAGTGAGGGTTTCCTACGCTTATTTTGCGGGGAAGAACGGGAAAGGTCATTACTAGAATGTTTGAGATGAAGTTACATGCACTTCTTGAGGCCCTATGAAATTGAAATGAGTATGGGTGTTAGTTTATACCCAAAAAAGAAAGTGATATTATGAGCACTACTTCAAGCTCGTGGGTGCTTGTTGAGACCCAAATGTATGAGAGAATTGTGGGTGCTAACTGAGTCATGAGAATAGTGGGTGGTTGTTAAGAACCAGAAGTTGAGATTTGTCAAGGTGATTGGCTTGACCCGAGACTAGTGGGTGCTTGTTCAGACCTAAAGATGAAACTGATACGGATGCTCGTTGAGATTCGTGAAAAGACATCCGCCTCCTCCGTGGTCTTAAAAAGATTACTAAAGCCAAGGTACTAAATCCGCATATGCTAGTGAAGGCTCTCTCTAGCACGATTTATCTGATCTATCCAGGTGGGGTGAAAAATTCACGTCAATCTAAGGATTTTACCCGAACCTGAAGCTACTTTCACCTCAATCGTGAAGGCTTTATACGCTCCATGTGGGGTTAAAAAATTCACGTAAGTCTAAGGATTATTCCCGAAACTTAGCACTACTTTCACCTGGATCGTGAAGGCTTCCTACGCTTAATTTTGGTGGAGAGCAGGAAAGGTCGAAAAGAAGGTTTGGAGTGATATGGCGGACGCTTGGTGACGTCCGTTGGAAGACATCCGTCTCCTCTGTGACATGAGAGAGTCACCGGTTAAATGACTATAATTATTTAACGTTGATGAGAACTTCGGAATACAGTATCCCGAACTGGACAAGGCCCAAGCCATTCTATGCTAGCTCAAGTGATGGAAGATGAACCTAAACGCCTCAGATCCAACTCTTGACAAAGAGTCAACCCAACGAGAATAGCTGGACCCGAAGGCCCACTTGCGTTGAGCCCACTAATCAAGGGTCAGAACCGAAGCATAGCGCCACATGTTATCCAATGGATGGATCCGGACTTTTACAACCCACACGTCCTGCGCTCCGGGCTTTGACATGATATCTACACTTCAAGCCCAATCACTCAGTTTGCACTTCGGGTTCACCCACGTTTTCTGCCATGGGAAAACAACATTGTCATAGGCGGTTAAAGGGCGTGATCTACACGCGTTTTCTTCCCTATAAATACAGGGCTCGATGGCAAACTAAAACATAACCTCTTAGACACACAAATCAGCTTATACTATAATGGTTTTTCTCTCGAGCCTTCTTATTTTGCCTTAGTCATCTTCGTAAGGCCTTGTTGTTTGTAGAATGCACTGTTATATTAATATATCGGTTAAGAGCGTTTTCAGCTTTTAGTCAGGTGGTTTTTTCCCCTTTCTATGGGTTTTTCCACTAAAAATTGTTGTGTCATTTGCCCATTTCTTTTCATAATTGTTTCCCCCAACTTAAATAAATCAAAACCGAGTTCATTTTATTACGAACCAAACGGCTGTTGATACCCTTCATCTTTTGATCACAACAAACGCGATGATATATTTCTGTGCGGTTGGAAGTGAAAAATCTTCGCCAGTTTAAGGATTATACAGTAAACCTATAGCGCTACTCTCATCCGTATAGCAGTTTAATGCTAGATTCAGTATTAAAAATAAAATATACTCACTCATTGTTTTAGAGGTATATATGAAATTTGATTCATGAGATGATGTTATTCATTCAATAAGTTTGTTTATTTGAGATATATTTATTCATTGATTCATGGTATATTCTTTTACAAAAAGAGCAATACTTTTATGGTGAGTTTATTAGAACAATATACTCAGGTCAAATTTGTGTTTTGTATGCTCGAATACTTTGACTACACAAATCAGGGGACATCTGATATCACCTTTAGAAATTTAATATTTGTCGACACACATATTTCTATATAATTGTTCCTTACCCGAGAAAGGAAACATATCGAAATAATTTGATAATTAACTTGGCCTGTAACTTTTCGTAGTATTTGGTCCATGTTACTTATTTACATACTATTGTGCTTAATTTGTAGATTATTTGACCATTATTTATTGGACATCATTATTGATAAGCCGAAAGAGTTGTAATTGTGATGTACTACACATCTTTATAAACATGGTTAAAGTGTTAAAGGAATGGGGAGTTGGATTGATGACCTAATGAGTAGGGCGCTATCCACGTCTTTTCAAGCCAGAAAACCTACGACTATGGCCACCGTAGATGATATTTTTTTCTTTTGGTGTATACATATTCTACTCTTGTTGTAAATCTACCATACTTGATCTTTTGTATTCCAATTCTACGGCCGGGGTGTTTTTTTATCATTTATTTTACAGAAAAGTTTTCCACTTACAAAATTTTGTTTTTTTATTTCTTGCTTTCGTATTACTTTTTCATGGGACACCTACCCATAAAAGGTTGTCTAAATTTTGTTATTGTCAATATTCACGAGCAATAACAAGTTCAAATGTACGTTGAACACTATGTCATGCATTGTCATATTTCATAGGAAAATAATATTTTCCCTTTATGAGTTCTTGGTCAACCACATGCATATCAATAACATAGAGGAAACATTCAATTTAGGTTACTTTATTGGAAAGTAAATAGTATGTTCAAAATAACTCACCAACGTTCTACCAAATATAGTGTATGATCTCCCTCGCAATAATCTAATTGACATGATTTTATGATACACTCAAATGTTCTTTGTGTTGAATGTATGACGGTGATAAGTGTTACGAACTTACCAAACATTATCAATCTTAACTTCAAGTTCTCAAAAATTGAAGTTACACCTAGATTGTTGAAGGAAATAACATTTCAATACTAACAATTGTGGTGTACTATCATCCACAAGAAACTAGTATTTATGGTATATGTGTGAGTTTCTAATACAATAGTACATCTCTTTTTATCTCTAAAAGCCAATCGGACACTCAAATTCGGATCTCGTACACCATACGAATATATTCTCGCATGTTGATACCCACAACAAACTCATAAGCTATCATTCTACCGCATTCAGGAAATATTTGTGCCCAAAGCTCTGCCTGAAACCCGGTCATACGTCCAACGAGCATTTTGTCTTCAGTAACCTGAATAATAAGAACCTCCTCTGATTCTTCAATAGGTTCCTCGGTTTCACCAACCGAAATTCAGGTTTGGGTTCCTAATCTTCATCTCATTTCATTTATGAGCCATCATCAGCTGAAATCCACCATCATTCATGCTAGGCTATGATGTATATGTTTTGCCAAAATCCTCATAATACATTTCTCTTAGGCGTAGTGTACCAAAAACGTCACAGTAATTAGTTCAAATGAATGAATATTGATAATCTATATTCAATATTACAAACAATTATTTATTGAAATGTGACTTACGGGTGAGCATTCGTTACCGTATAATGTACCTTACCGAGCACCAAAATACCAAATACCGAATTTCTTGCAAAATCTAATACCAATCTAATTCTAATAAAATTTTGGTACCGATACCGAAATACCAAAATAGAAATACAAAAAAATGTCATCTCATTCCTCTTAAATGAATTAACTTTAAACTTATTTAATTATATTATCGTATATCTATTTCAATATTTTTGGAATTAAATATGAAAACTTTTATTACAAAATAAATATAAAATTATTTCTTAATGTAGAATTTTTTTATAATTTTTAAAAATATTGTGCTAATATATATATTGTTCAATATCATCTATAATGAATAAATCAAAATATTAATCATTTTATATAGTAATATTTGATATTTAAAAAGCAAATGTAATATAATTATGTGTTATATTTAATAAAAAATCAAATAATTTTGGTATTCGGTATTTTACCAAACTTTTATTTACATACCGAATACCAAATCAAATAACAAAATTATTTAAAATCAAATATCAAATCAAATTCCGAATACCGAATACCAATTATCAAAATAACAAAATTTTGGTATGGTATTTGGTATTCCGAATTATTTGATGACCAGTGAATACCTCAAACTCCCTCCCTTCTTCCCGTAATGCCAATATTGGGGCGGTGGTCAATTTCTTCTTTAGTTGCTCGAAGCTTCGTTCGCACTCCTCATCCCAAATGAAATCCTTGCCTTTTTGAGTGAGGCTCGTCATCGGTCGTGCTGTAATAGCCAGGAAAAATGTATGATAGAACAAATAGTAGGGAATGTTGCGTTAAAGTCTAGACAAGGAATAACGATGGATACGGGAATGAAAGAACGTAAAAGGAAACGAAAAATAGAAAAGTAAAGCAAAAGATAATGGAGGGGTCAAAATGAAAAGAATGAGGGGTTAAAGTGTGAATTAGAAAAGTTAGGATGTCTATAAATAGGGGTGGGGAGGCCCAAAAACGAGTTAATTATCATTAAGACACGAAAATTCGGAAATTGTCGCGAAAGAAGGAAATTGTCGCGGAAATTTTGTGCTTGAAAATTGTCACGAATTTGCAAGCTTTGGAAAATTATCGCGATTTTTGAGAAAGGCAATTATTGTCACGAAAACGATTCTGTGGGAAATTATCGCGGAAAATGTTGAAGAACAAAATTGTCGCGAAAATGCTTGAATTGTAAAATTGTCGCGGATCTTGATTCCAACACAAATTATCGTGGATTTTGATTTCAGCGCAAAAATTATCGCGGATCCTAGTTACAGCACAAATTATCGCGAATTTTGAAAGAAGAAGGGAATTATCGCGGAAATACTAAATTTGAGTGGTTTCGTTACATCTCAACGTCGGATCGTGGGAGGAAAAGGACACATAGGGTCTACGGTAATCACATAGTTAACAATAAGACATTAAAGTCGGAAATCGAGTACTAAGACCTGTTACGAAATGCAGGGAAGCAAGGGAAGATTATAACAAGCGAAAGCAAACGGTAAGCGGAGTGAACACAATATAGTAAGGGAAGGTTCAGACTTAGGGAACGTGATTGGGTTAATAAAGAAGAAAGAAAAGACACGAATGAATGAGATAAATGGTAATAAGACTCGGGGTGAGGAAGGATGGACCGTCCGACCGAACCCGGCATCGTGCCTAGCACACGATTCGCCAAAGGAAGGGCATGCCTGATGAAGGGAACGATAAGTTCCAAAGAGGAAAAGATACGTACGAAAAGGGCAGAACGGATCCTGGTGGAAAAAGGGGTAGCGCCTAAGTACCCACCCGGGGAAGGGAAGCATATGGCCCGTCGAGTCATCCAACAGCTAACGGTTGGCTTGGGCGGGACAAGGCACCGAGCATGTTACTCTCGGCAACAGTAAAGTTAAAGTATGAGGGGAATGATAAGGGTAAAGAAGAAGGAAATAAGAAAACGGTTAAAAAGGAATGATTCGCGCGTGGGTGTACAGTTTAATTAAGAAATGAAAAGATAATGTGTAGCGTGTGTGAAGTTTCCTTTAATAAATTGTGACCGCTTTACAGATTTTGTAGGAGACGCGGACGAGGTATGAGGAGGGCATGGGGAAGAGGTCGTCGGTTGTCTGGTGATAGAGTCTGGTCTTTGGAGAACACTCTAAATTATGTTGTTGAACTTTAATGATTTCGAACTATGTTATAAATTTACATTCGAACGTTTCATTTTATTTAGTAAGTTTCACCAAAACTGCTAGGCCGAATTAGAGTCGTTACACGTGCTATACTTGAGAATCCCTTGATAAACCTACGGTAGTAACCTGCCAGACCTAAGAAATTGCAAACTTCTGTTACCGTGCGGGGCACTTTCCAATCCTTGATTACCGATGTATTCCCCGGGTCCACCGATATGCCTTCCTAGTTCACAATGTGTCCTAGAAATTCTACCTCTTTGTTCCAGAATTCACAATTTCAGAGTATCCCTTATAACTTCTTTCCTCGGAGGGTTTCTAGGACAAGTCTGAGATGTCTTCATGCGCTTCCTCGTCCAGGGAATATACTAAGATGTCATCTATAAATACTACCATGAACTTATCTAGATATAGCTAGAATATCTGATTCATGAGGTCCATGAATACTACACGTGCATTGGTCAACCCAATATGCATTACTGCGAACTCCTAGCGTAACGACCATAATTTGGGCCTAGTTGATTTGGTAAAAACGTGCTAAATAAAACAAAACGTTCGAACGTAAACTTAAAACATAATTCAAAAGCATTAAAGTCTAGCAACATAATTTATAGTTTTCTCAAAAGACCGGACTTTATCAACAGACATCCGACGACCTCCTTCCCATGCCCTTCTCATACCTCCTCCGCGTCACCTACAAAATCTGTAAAGCGGTCACAATCTATTAAAGGAAACTTCACACACGCTATACTTATCTTTTTATTTCTTGAATACACCATACACACACGCGTAAGTCGTTTCTTTTAATCGTTTTCTTATTTTCTTCTTCTTAGTCTTTTACCCTTTTCATTCCCCTCATCCTTCAACTTGACTGTTGCCGAGAGTAACATGCTCGGTAAATGTCCCGCCCAAGCCAACCGTTAGCTGTTGGTTGACTTAACGGGCCATATGCTTCCCTTCTCCGGGTGAGTACTTAGGCGCTACCCTTTTTTCCACCAGGATCCGTTCTGCCCTTTTCGTACGTATCTTTCTATTTTTGGAACTTATCGTTCCATTCATCAGGCATGCCCTTCCTTTGGCGGATCGTGTACTAAGCACAATGCCGGGTTCGGTCGGACGGTCCATCCTTCCTCACCCCGAGTTTTATTAACAATTGCCTCATTCATTCGTGTCTTTAACTTTCTATCTTACTAACCCTTCCCGTTTCCCTAAGTCGGAACCATCCCTTACTACATTGTGTTCAATCCGCTTACCGTTTTCTCTCGCTCGTTATAATCCCTTCGTGCTTCCCTGCATTTCGTAACAGGTCTTAGTACTCGATTTCCGATGTTATTATCTCATTGTTAACTATGTGATTACCGTAGACCCTACGTATCCTTTTTCTCTCACGATCCGGCGTTGAGAAACGACGAAAACACCCAAATTTAGTATTTTCGCGATAAATCATTCCATTCTCAAAATCCGCGACAATTTTGTGCTTAGGGGCATATCTGCAATAATTTGGTCTTCAAAATTTCCGCGACAATGTTTGCGGTTTAGGTTTTCCGCGACAATTTTCCTCTCTGCCAAAATTCCGCGACAATTTTTCGTTGCACCAAAATCCGCGACAATATTGCACTTCACAAAATCCACAACAATTTGTTCTTCCGTGATAATTTTCTTGTTTTTGGGTTTTTCGCGGATTTTCGTGGCTTAGTGATATTTAACTTGGTTTTGGGCCTTCCCACCCCTATTTATAGACATTTTAACTTCTCTAATTCACATTTTGACCCCTCCTTCTTTTTATTTTTGACCCCTCCTTTATCTTTTGCTTTACTTTTCTATCTTTTCGTTTACTTTTTCGTTCTTTCATTGCCGTATTCCTCGTTATTCCTTGTCTAGACTTTACCACTATATTCCCTACTATTGTTCAATCATACATTTTTCCTGGCTATTACACGTAGTCCCCATATCACAAACGAAATGATGTCTTTGGTATATCCTAAGCCCTAATTCGGACTATGTAGTAACCTTGTCGTAAGTCGATTTTTGAGAAAACCCTTGCTCCTCTTAGTTGGTCAAATTAATCTTCAATTCTAGTCAACAGATACTTGTTCTTAATAGTAAAGCGGTTGAGCTCTCGATAATCCACACATAGTGGCATCGTGTCGTCCTTCTTTTTCACAAAGAGTACCAGTGGGCCCCACGGAGAAGTACTAGGTTGAACAAACCATTTCTCCATTAGATCCTCCAATTGATTCTTAAGCTCCCTTAATTCTGTTGGGGCCATACGGTACAGGGCTTTAGATATTGGTCTTGTCCTGAGTTCCAACTCTATTTGAAATTCTATCTCAGTATCTGGCATTTCTCCCGACAATTCCTCTAGGAACATTGTATTCTCCTACCACTTTTATAGTGGGTCGTGCTTCCTTATTCACGAGCGTCCCCGTCACCACGACCATAAGGTACGGTGACAAAAAAAATGTGTGGTGACCACATTTTGTACCGCAAGTTTATACCGTGATGACCACGGTGCAATGCTGATGGGATAGTGTGATGCCGTGGTGGAAGTTTATACCGTGATGACCACGGTACAATGCCGATGGGACAGTGTGATGCCGCGGTGCAAGTTTATACCATGATGACCACGGTGCAATGCCGATGGGACAGTGTGATGCAGCGGTGAAAGTTTATACCGTGATGACAATGGTGCAATGCCGATGGGAGAGTGTGATAGCCACAGTGCAAGTTTAGGCCCGAAGAGAATGTGCAAACAAATATACAAGTGTTTCGTTAAGAGTAAGATAATCTTGAGTGCAAATTAATATTCAGCGAGAATGCAAGTTCGTCGAGAACATATTTCTATGAGAAATACTAAATTTCGTTTGTGCGATAGAGATATCCTTGTTCACGGTATTCATGGCAGATCATCCCAGAAGAAAGCGTGTTATTTATTGTCCGAGAAAGAAATTATCCAACCACATGTTTGCGTGGTTAGCTATCTATCGTCCCCGAGGGGCGAAACCTATTAAAAGGTCAAGCATTTTTTATTTCGATTGGGATGGCTGAGCAGTAACCGTGCGATTATGATCGCATTTATAGTTTTCATTTGAATAAACGATCGAAACAGCCAAATACTCGCTTTATGGTTTACATTCAACAAAACGTTATGACTACTGGGGAATCATAACCAGGCTCGGATTTATCGTAAAAATTTTCTGTGATTATCTAGAATCCCTATCACGTTATCGAATATCTCTTCACCAAATCATGTCGAATGATTATTTATCCCTAATCGGTGAACTAATCATATTAAAGCTATTATTATTTTGGGGGTTAACTTCTCGATTCAAATTATTTGAGTTAGATTATTCTTAAAGAAATCAGAGAAATTGAAAAGAAATGAAGGAAAATTTCATTATATGATGACGAATACTATGCTATTTACTATCAGGAGAAGAGTGTTTATTATCGGAGAACTTATGAAGCCACGTTATGACATGACTTCATTTGCTAAACTTACCTAGTATGGTCCTGTAGCACGGACTTCATTATTTATGATCGCGTATTTTCATTTACGGTCAAACTAACCAAGTGCGGTCATGTGGTACCAGTTCTCATTAGTTATGATCGGGCACTCTCAAATATTATTGAAATTGTAAAGCAATGCCCCTATAAATAGAACCATTGTCTAAAAAATCTATCGTTTGTCTTAATCATCTGCACATGCATTTACTTGCCGATGGATCGTGTTCATAGATGTCATTCGGATAAACGATCAGAATGGCAAAATATTCACCCTATGGTATGAATTCAACTAAATTCTATTATGATTGGGGACTCACAGTTATGAAAAAGCGATCGAAGAAGTGACCCACAACAAGGAATATTATGTAAATAATGTTTGTCATATAAGGATGTTTAATGGCACTAATATTTTCCTATTTGATGATTAAGAGGTCTCATTCATGGTAGCTTTGATAGCTTATGACACGATAGTTTGTTTATCGGTGAATGAGAAAATTTATACATTAAAAAATTCTTGAGAAATATTGTGAAGTGGCATACGAAGTAGATTTGTTTCGGACAGATGTACAGAAAGACATTTGTCTCGTCCATGGCACAAATTAGTCATTTGATAAGTTGGTAAAACTATCTCACATGAAGATGTATCTTTGTCTCGAACAACGTTGTGTCCCTCGCCTATTCTCCGGATGTCAACTAGATAAGTCAAAGAGATAGAAGCAAGTTATTGTTGGGTGCTTGGTTATGTCAACGATGAACATGATGAATCTTTGTTAAGTGGATGAGACTGTATTTTTATCTCGTGTGATCGGTGTATCTAGTAATTGTCTCATGAATGTCTTGTATTTTTTGTTTACGGTTGAAAGAACCAAGGAACTGGCATGGATGTATTAAGATCGCTCCCTTAAACGCAGTTGCAACAGTCAAGGCTAATTCCCTAATGTAAAGCAAGGAAACTTATGGTACGATCTCATCTATGATCACAGCTGCCTATCCATGATCCGCACGAAAGTGATCGAGCAATTATCCCCAAAAGGTCTATATTCTTTTGATATATGGTAAATGGCTCCTAGGTATTTTATGGATGCCTCGGGTTCATTATTTATTAATGTAAAGGATTAGCACATGGTCGTATAACATGTGTGTCATTATTTATGGCCATACGGTTTAGAGAACTATTATGATCTGCATGACATATATTATCATAATCACCATCGGAGATGTCATATGGTTTTATGGATGACATGGATTTTCTTACCCGAGATAATCCGAATGTAGAAACAACCATGAGGCTTGATCAAGTTGCGAGATTTTATGAGAAACGAAACAAAGTAAAGGCAAATCTTAAATTCGCAAATAAAGAGAAGCAATTTCAAACGGGACTCGAGACTTATTTTATCAAAGGAAACATAGGGGAGATGGAAATATAACGGTTCTTAGCTTTTTTACGAGGCAATTTTACGTTATTGCCATAGTCTTATGTTGTTTCCTGTATGATTCTCAGCCGGGACCCTCGGTGTTTTCTTATAACTCATATAGTTCAGCTATCTTCCTAGGCGATGCTTCCCCCGCAATAAAGATTTATTTCACAAGAGAATCTTAATTCTGAGACAATAAATATATGGGAAGCAGGGATAGGGCAAGGTAATGACCCTACCTAAATCGATATATCCCCAACATAATATTCGATGTCGTAGAGTGATAATCACGACGGCAACAAGATTGAATTGCGAAGTTGAAGAGTCTAAAGAACTCCCCTTAGTTGTGAAGAGCTAGATTTTGATAAAGCAAAAAAGTTAGAGCTCCATGCTGAGATTAAAATATCTTGATAGGCAATTAAAAAATATTTTCTAAGTACAATTGCGTAAGATTAACAAATCGAAGCAGTGCAGAAGAATTTCAGTATATAATGAAACGCGTCGGTACGCAAAGTAAAGAGAGATATGTATAAGAGCATGCCCTATGAATTCAAAAATCTTGAAATTCTCAAATGAACTCGAAATCTGATACCATTAATGACAACAAGATGATTTCTGCCTTACTCATGGGTTTTTAAAAAGCTTATGAACAAGTACTGGACTTCAAGATGAGCCGATATAATGTGGTATACGACTCATAATCTGAATTTGCAAACCAGGGGATATTCATATTGCCCGGTGTTAATACGTGGCTTACAATGATACGATCGTGGTCAGGTGATATGACCGATCGGGCGACAACATCTTCTTGCCGATAGGATGAGAGAACTGATGGTCGATCGGTCGGTATGTTGCATGGTCGGTAATGAATTACTGGGAGAGGAGTGCGCGATCGGCATCCTCAGGAGAAATGTCAATGAAGACTGCGTCATTACTCCAGGCGGCGGTGTGCGGCTTCAGCGTGCACAAAAGTCTTATAAATTGGCTCAAGGTAGCTGCCGTGATATCATAATAGATTACGATAAGATTGTGTGCGATTAAAATATGTAAAATGTTTGTCTATAAAAGATAAAGGTATGAGAGTGTTCANCATTCGTAGGATATTCAAAATAATGTGCTTTCAAGATTGACATTTTATACACTGAAGTGTATGGCGATGCAACAGAATACTAGTGCGAATCCGCCTATTGTCTAATGAATCAAGTGTGATAGAGATTATTTATTATCAACTGTCAATTATGATTGTCGGGAGATCAACTAATGAGGTCACCTCAAGATGAGGACCAATCCGTGGAATTGTATAAATAATCGGTTATTAGGCCATCCATATCTTTGTTCTTCATCTTATGCAAGTTAAGTGCATTCAAGAAGGAAATTTATGCCGGGAACTATGTTGAGTGTGAAAAGATGAGGAGATAAATATTGCAAGTTAAGTTGGAAAATGGGTCAATGTTTCCCTAAGTATCTACGGTGAATATCGCAAGCGAAATTATAAGTTGAATCATATTTGCTCTGAGGAAATGTGGCGACAATTAAACTATTGTTCATGATTTCCCAGTCAACACATGGGGACTGACATTAGTATGGGCATTCGCGATGGCAGTGGACATGAAGGGAGTTGTACATTACGGTATTAAAATCTAACATTGAACGTATATAAGTCGAATAAGTATCCCGAGTTTGGAAACATGAAATGAGGAGTTTCGTTCATATCGTATTGTTTGCTAGTTTGGGATTCCTGAGGACTTGGTGTCATATAATGCAACGAAATTATTCGTAAAGCAAGTGAATTATGCAAGTATTATTATATCTAGCAGAAACAGTGCCTCGTGTCTGCGAGCAGCAAACGAAGCTCCCTCTAATGTTTCAATTATATTTTCAATGTTAGATATTGCACAAAATTTTTTTGGGAAAAGCACGAGTGAATAATGCGTGCAATATTATGTTGCATTATATGCCTAGGACTTTTAGAGTCACTAATGGATTTTATTGAGACACGTGAAAGCTAAATTTTCGATGTATTAAGAACCTCGTAAGGAGCGCAAGTAGTCAAATTGAGGTATGTTATTGCAATTGCGTTCATTGCTATTAATTATTGCTAAATTGCATGCACGTTGTACGATGTATGAGGTTACTGTGGTGATGATTGAATGAGCGTTTAAGATTGTGAACATGAGCGGAGAGGAGTTGTCACGGACTTGGTATATTTCTAATTTGCGCTAGTGTTATGTATAGACGTGACTCATCGATCTTTTTAAAATAAAACTTCCCCTCTTTTTTATGGTCATATTCTAATTTTTTGAGTATCTTTTTTGACTACATGAATTCAATCAACTAGGGGACTGGTAAGATAGGAGTAGGTCCATTGCATTTTAGTATGATGGAGGATAGAATAAAATAATATGTTAGATTAGAAATGCAATGTACCGCCTGTCTTGTAGTCGATCAATTTCAAACTCGTCAAATTTGATATTGTGTCAAAATACTTTGAACATGATGAGTTTTCCTGTCCGAGGTAGAGTCGTCTGTACATAGATACTGTTGGAATATGTCAAGGGTCCCGATTTATTATGAGATAGCCGGCTTAGTACCGAGCATGTTTCCATGACAAAACGGGGTGCAAATTTATACCCGACTCCTCTATGACACTCCGGCGAGGGTCGCGCCCTCGTCGGAGGCAGGTCCATTACTATAGTGGCCTCGGGTGCAAGTATATACCGGCGGCAAGAGTGTAATGGCCCCGGGTGAAAGTATATACCTGCGGCGAGAATGTGATGGCCCCGGGTGCAAGTATATACCGGCAGTGAGAGTTTGATGACCCCGGGTGCAAGTATATACCGGCGGCAAGAGTATGATTGCCACGGGTGCAAGTATATACCGGCGGCGAGAATGTAATGGCCCCGGGTGCAAGTATATGCCGGCGGCAAGAGTGTGATGCCGCGGTGCAAGTTTATACCGAGATGACCACGGTGAAATGCCGATGGGACAGTGTAATGCCGCGATTCAAGTTTATACCGTGATGACCACGTGAAATGCTGATGGGACAGTGTGATGCCGCGGTGCAAGTTTATACTGTGATGACCACGGTGCAATGCCGATGAGACAGTGTGATGCCGCGGTGCAAGTTTATACCGTGATGACCACGGTGCAATGCCGATGTGACAATGTGATCACCATGGTGCAAAGTCGATGGGAAAGCGTGATAGTCACTGTGCAAATTTATGCGAGAAGAGAACGTGCAAACAGATATGCAAATGCTTCGTTTAACTGATCTCGAGTGCAAATTTACACTCAGCTACAATGCAAGTTCGTCGAGAACATATTACTATGAGAAATACTAAATGTCGTTTGTGCGATAGAGATATCATTGTTTACGAAATTAATGGCAGATTACCCCGGGAGAAATCTTGTTATTTATTGTCGGAGAAAGAATTTATGAAAGTATATTGTTACATGATTGGTTNTATACCGGCGGCGAGAGTGTGATGGCCGACGGCGAGACTGTGATGGCCCCGGGTGCAAGTATATACCGGCAGCGAGAGTGTAATGGCCCGGGTGCAAGTATATACCGGCGGCAAGAGTATGATTGCCACGGGTGCAAGTATATACCGGCGGCGAGAATGTAATGGCCCCGGGTGCAAGTATATGCCGGCGGCAAGAGTGTGATGCCGCGGTGCAAGTTTATACCGAGATGACCACGGTGAAATGCCGATGTGACAATGTGATCACCATGGTGCAAAGTCGATGGGAAAGCGTGATAGTCACTGTGCAAATTTATGCGAGAAGAGAACGTGCAAACAGATATGCAAATGCTTCGTTTAACTGATCTCGAGTGCAAATTTACACTCAGTCACAATGCAAGTTCGTCGAGAACATATTACTATGAGAAATACTAAATGTGGTTTGTGCGATAGAGATATCCTTGTTTACGAAATTAATGGCAGAATACCCCGGGAGAAATCTTGTTATTTATTGTCGGAGAAAGAATTTATGAAAGTATATTGTTACATGATTGGTTTACCTATCATCGCTGAGGGATACATTCTGCTAAAAAATCACACATTTTCTATTTGGATTGGAATGCCCGGTATGAGTTTTGTGATCGTATTCGTGGTTTTCACTTAAGTAAAAGATCAAAATGGCCAAATATTCGCCTTATGGTTTACATTCCACAAAATGATGTGATTACTGGGGGCTCGTACCCATGCTCTGAACTATCGTAAAATTTTTCTGTGATTATCTGGAATCTCTATCACATTTGCGAATATCTCTTCGCTAAATCATATCGAAGGATTATTTATCCCTAATTGGCGAACTGATCATATGGAAAGCTGTTATTATTTTGGGGGATAACTTCTCGATTCAGATTCTCCGAGTGAGATTTTTCTTCAAGCTATCAGGGAAATTGAAAAGAAATGAATGAAAGTTTCATTATATGACGAGGAATACTAAGTTATTTACAATCAAGAGAAGAGTGTTTACTATAGGAGAAATTATGAAGCCACGTTATAACATGGCCTCATTTGTTAGATTGGCCACGTTGCGGTCCTACATCATGAATTTGTTATGTTCGACCGCATATTTTCATTTACAATCAAACTGACCAAGTGATGGTCTTATGGTATCAATTCTCGTTAGCTATGACCGGGCACTCTCAGATATTATCGAAATTGTAAAGTTATACCCTATAAAAGAGCCATTGTCTAAAAAATCTGTCATTTGGCTTAATCATCTGCACGTGCATTTATTTGCCGATGAATCATATTCATGGATTTCATTAGGATAAATGGTTAGAACGGCCAAATATTTGCCCGGTGATATAAATTCAACTAAATTCTATTAAGACTGGGGACTCACATTTATGATCAAAGTGATCGGAGAAGCGAACCACAACAAGGAATATTCTGAAGTGGATGAACCTGTATTTTAGAGCTTGTATTTCGTATGAATGGTGTATCCAGTAATTGTCTCATGATTGTCTCGTATTTTTTGTTTTGGTTGAAAGAACAAAAAAGTTGGTCTGGATGTATTAAGATCGCTCCCTTAGACGCAGTTGCGACAGTCAAGGGTCATTCCCTTATGTATGGCAATGAAACTTATGTTACGATCAGAGCTGCCTACCTGGGATTCGTACGAAAGGTCTACCCATTTTAAAATACCAATTTGTGATAAATTAGAGAATTAAACTTAACATTGTTAACAAAAATATATCTATTTCATACAAACTTAATACTTAAAAATAGAAAAAAATAAAAATTAATCTAAAATCTAAAAATACCCTCTAAATAAAATGAGTTATCTAAATTCCAAAACAAAATACCTCTTCAACTTTTTTATTTGAAAAATTTAGAGGCAACGGAAAATTTAACAGATCTGGTTTCGGCAGGAAACATGGGTTTTCTGCTATTTATTGGCAATAAGAGCAATTGGACATGAAAATTCAGGGTTGGAGCCGGAAACTTTGAAGAACATAGAACAATTGCATCACTCAATTTGACACCAAAATATCAAGAAGAAGAATGAATAAGAAAAAATTGCGGAAGAACCCTAACCGATGAGATTCAAAATTGTGTACAAATGTGTGATTATAAAACTGGCGTGATTTGTTCAACTGGCGTGATTATAAAACTGGCGTGTACAAATTTTACAAATGTGTAACTTGTAGTTAAGAAAACTGACACTCACATTGGTACTGCACGTTGCAAAATGTGATTTCGAAAAATACAAGTTGCAAAATAACATAGATGAACAAAATCCTCAGTCTTTCTTCAGGTGTATACCATACCAACCATTTCTGTTAATTTGAAGAATAAGATTAGCACAGGCCTAGGTTTATTTAAACAGATTATCAATTTTGTTTGTTTATTTTGAATGATGAAACCTTAAAAAAACAGAATTTCAGGTTAAGAATGCAGCATAACAGCTCTTGAGCTCAACTCTGTCAATAGCTATTACATCCTGGGGATAATTGCAGTGAGCCTTCTTTTCCGGCAGGAGATTGCAAACTTTGGGGAACACATGGCTACTGATTCCTAATATATCCTTACAATTCCATCCAATTTTCATCTTCTTCTTTGATTTATTGGTAACGTAAGTATCAGAAATGCAAATGCCAGTTAAGGGATCACCCTGGATCCCTTCTACATTTCCTGCAGCAACAGTCACATTCTCAGCAAATATATCCATAAAATTTATGTTTTGGACTGGATGATGAGAGTTGTAGTTCCCTGACATCCAAAACACATACTTCATGTTACTTATCAACATGTTCATGACATAAATGTCTTTTATGTATCCTCCTCCACGCCCTATTTTCAACCTCACTCCAGATTCAGTGTTGAAACCCTTTATCTCCTCTATACGTATATTTTCGATTCCACTTCCCAAAGATATGACTGCACTTGTAGGAGAATGGCATACGACTCCTTTGATACTAATGTGCTTGGAACACACCCCTACATTTACATCATAATCATCACGTCCACTGTTTATGGCAATGCAGTCATCACTAGAAATCAAATAGCAGCCTTGTATACGAACATTTTCGCAGGAATCTGTTGGAACAAGGGTTAAATTTCAATTCAACAACAAAAGCATCACTATTAACCTGTAGTGATCCCAACGATGTTTGGAGCTTGATCTGGAGCCAAGATCGTCAGGTTTTCGATGATAACATCCCTGTTTACCTCAATAAATTTTTCATAAAGATCCAATTATAGTTTTTGAAGTTAGAGATGTTACTTGCAATACACTGGATGCACATTCCATGAAGGTGAGTTGATCAAAGTAAGGTGAGAAATTTGGAGATTGTTGGAATGCAAGATTTCTATCAACATTGGCCTAGAGTAATTGAGCTTGTGATCATTAAACTTATTCCACCAGATGCTTCCCTGCCCATTTATCGTGCCGTTTGCTCCTTAAAAATGATATAATCTCATGATTCGCCGAGGCATAAAAATGGAAGCCATGAAATTTACTACTTCCATACCTGTAATAACAACATCCGTGAGGTTATTTCCGGTGATTAGAGATGTGTATCTTCTCCCTGGAACATCGATTCCTCTTCCGTAGGATGGTATAGGATTAACCACAGGATAATCAACTTCTTCCTAAAAAATTAAAAAGAAAGCTATAAGTATCCTTATGCAATCAGCTCATTTTGCTAATCATTAATAAACTCTATGAAATTTGAATGCTTGATCCATGTACTGATATATTTAAACCTGAGCAGCAAGTAAAACAGCGTTGCTGTGCAAGAAGAGTGTGAAATGCGATGTCAAATGAAATGATCCCGTGAGCCATTTTCCTGGCGGCACAATGAGCTGTGCACCACCATCATAAGCAAGTTTGCTCATATTGGCTATTGCTGCTTTAAACGCAGCTGTGTTTGAGGTCAGACCATCACCTTTCCCACCAAAATCCGACAACAATGCAGTATGCTTCCGGCAAGTTGTTGCCGAATAGCGCAAGCTGTGGGATGGAGGGGAGAGTTCTGCTGCTAAAGGAATCACTACAACGAGGACTAACAGCAGCAATTTTTCCATCTGCAATCAGGTTTGGTGGATTGGAGGAGAAGTTCACGTTATTTATGGAGAATTAATAAAAGAGGTGGATTGCAGTATAGCAAATGTAAATGTTGATCTGCCAAGTGAATAGAGAGACACGAGGTGAGCGTTTTTGGTATTCATTATGTACGGTGCAACTGGATTAAAAAGGTGGCAATCCCATTTGATCACAATAAATAATAGAAAAAAAAGGAATAACCTCAGGCAGTTGCAGTTACTTACAACGGAGTAATGGTGAAAAATAACTAACCACCAAAGAAGGAAAAGAATCCCCTTTTCTTGGGCTCCTCCTCCATCATCACCGCCTTCATGCTGTCCTGTTCCACCAACCTCCAAGCAGCCTGCTCGAACGCCAACCCAGCCAGCGCTGGAGGCCTATTCAGAACCAATGGGTGCCCACGGTTCGTGCTACGGATAACCTCTGAATCCTCAGGGATCATACCCAACAATGGCAGCCCAAGCATTTCTTGGATATCCAAAACTGACATCATATCTTCCCCTTTGATCATATCAGTCCTTACTCTATTCACAATCATCTTTATATCCCTAATCCCATCACACTCCAGCAACCCCGTCACTCGGTCGGCGTCTCGGAGGCTAGTGATGTCCGGGGTTGTGACGAGCACGGCTTCATTCGCCGGGGTAATGGCTGTAATAAAGCCGGCGTCGATTCCAGCAGGGCAATCAATGAGGATAAAATCAGGGGCGCCTTCTTCCCTACTCTTGAGGGCCTCAACTAGCCAAATGAGGGCTTTACCACCAAACCCTAAGGGGAGCTTTGACCGAGGCTTGGAAATGCAGAGAAGCTCGAAGTTCGACCAACGTTTATCTCGAACTAGGGCTTGATCGAGGCGGCAATCGCCGTTCAAAACTTCAACAACGGTGTAATTAACGCGGTTCTCGAGACCTAGAAGAAGATCTAGGTTGCGAAGTCCTATGTCGGCGTCAATGGCGACTGCGGAAAAGCCTAATCTTGCAATCGACAACCCAATGTTCGCCGTAGTAGTGGTTTTCCCAACACCTCCTTTACCGGAGGTTATAACTACCACCCGCGGCGCTTCTCCAGCGAGTTGAGGCTTTCGGTTGTACTGGAGAATGGAGTGAATTGGAGTAACGGTTTTTGTCCGCTTTCCGAGAGATTTTCTGGGCCGCCATTGGAACGGCGAGGGTTTAGAAACGCATTGAAAAGAAATCATCTCTTCCAGTTAGATTACGCCAACCCTATCGCCGTCGTGATCCGATTCTAGAGAAGGCGATCGGCAGCAGAATGAGATACTTGTGGTATCTAACTCCTATGAAACCCCATTTGTTCCAGATATTTCACTTCACATTGATCTATGAAAATCATACAACACTCAATGTTTATTAATACATATTTTAACCCCACTAGTTTTCTAATTTGCAGCCTCAATCCTAGAGTTAGCCACGGGTCAGAACCAGTGGGTAATAGGTTCAACCCATCAAGCCCAACAATCCACTTATGGGTCTACTCAGCAGATTGGAGTATTGGTCTACTCCGATCCATAGGTTTATTAAAATGTATTAAATGTATTTAGAAGTTCTTTTAAATAAAAAATTCTGAAAATGTAATTTTAAACCAAAAATGAATAAATGAATCAATTTAAATCATAGTTTATAATACAAATTATACAAATTATATTCACTAACCAAATATAATATAATGCTATTAAATTCAAGAGGATGTATAGAATTAGAACAATCAAAAAGTCATATTCTTACTCGAAAACAAAATAGAGTGATAACGAGATTGAGAGGAATGCAAAAGGCGCTCTATAAATTAAACTAATGTTCAAATTTAAATTGAATCACTCAGAGAGATAGGAACACTCTGTTTTTTTCAGTGCATAAGATACTTGAAAGGAGTAACATGGGAAAACTTTCTTTTTATTTAGGCATGCAAATTAAACAACTTGAATCTGGTGTTTTCATCTCGCAATCTAAATACATTAAAGAACTTTTGAAAAAGTATGATGTTTTTAATGCAAAATCTATGAAAACTCCCATGCAAACCCATTTAAACTTGACAATTGATGAAAATGAAGAAAGTGTAAGTGAAACATTATATAGGAGCATGATAGGATCTTTATTGTACGTAACCTCGTCTAGACCGGATATCATGTTTGCTATCTGCATGTGTGATAGGTTTCAATCTAATCCAAAAGTGTCACATTTGAAAGCTTTGAAACGCATATTTAGATATCTACTAGGAACTTTAAATATAGGATTGTTTTACCCAAATTTTGAGGATTTTGAACTTGTTGTGTATGCTGATGCTAATTATGATGGCTGTAAATTAGATAGAAAAAATACGAGTGTTCATGTCATTTTTTAGGTCCATGTCTAGTGTCATGGTTTTGTAAAAAACTAAGCACGGTAGCTCACTCATCTACCGAAGCTGAGTATGTATCTCTTTCAAGTTGATGCACTCAAATCTTGTGGATTAAGTCTCAATTGTTTGATTACAATATGCCTATTGAAACAGTAATTGTTAATTGTGATAATACTAGTGCCATTAATTTAGCAAAAAATCCAGTCTATCACTCTAGAAGTAAACACATTGAAATTAGACATCATTATGTGAGAGACTTAGTTGAAAACAAAACTGTTTCTGTAAAATTTGTACCTTCATATGATTAAATCGCTGATATTTTTACGAAACCTTTGGATTATGCACAGCTTATTCAACTTAGAAATTGTTTAGGCTTAATACTATGCCCTTAATTTCTGTCTGAATTTGTATTGTTACATGTATATTGAAACTGTTTTTATCTTTAATGTAATATATGTGTGATGTACTAACCACCTTCATTCCTGGGGCCTGGCGTACTCCCGTTGAGGAGCATACGCATATGGACTTAGGGGGAGAAATCCCTACCTGGAATAAGGTTGTCTTATGTATTGTTCATCCCTCCCCGACTATACCTTTTTCGAATTAAGGGGGAGTTCATCGCCCTTTTAAGTGTGTGTGAGACCGAAACTCTTGAAGGAGTAAGTCTCGCGTGTTACAGGTACTCGTCTACAATATCACAAAGATTAAGGGGGAGAATGTTGGAGTAATAGTAATCTCGGTAAAATCGTTATCCTCATATGCTTACTGGGCCTCGTATGCTTAATGGGCCTCATATGTCTAGTGGGCTTCGTATGCTTATTGGGCTGCACCTTCTAATTGCAATTGACGATTGGGCCGTGATAGTGGGCTTGGCCTGCTGGGCCTATGGTAACAGTAAGGCGGTGGCCCGTACTATATATACTTTGGGCGCTTCAGATTTTCGTCACCTTTTACTTTTTACGCGTTTTGAATTTTCGCTTAGTTTTCTCTCGAGTTTTCTTTGAGCGACTTGTTACTGCTTGCGATATTCTTGTTGCTTATCGTTATTACTGCTTCTGTGCTTAGATCTAGTGTAGCTTTGACGTTTTCAGCGCTGCTTTTTCGTTTCTGTGCACTTTTACGTTTTTTAAAAGTTTACAGCGCTTTATCTTTAGTGTTCTTGAGAAAATCTGGGGATTTTCTCAAGTTTTTGAGCCTATAATTGAGTTTCAGATAGATCATAGTCGATTTGAGAAACTGTAAACTGGAGCTTAAGACGAACACGTTGTTTCTGTAGATTCTTGATGTTCTTTGCCTAATAGTCTGAGTTTCAGGCAGATCCGCGTAGATCTTAGAAACTGTAAGACATTGGTTAAAGAAAACGATAGGTTTACTTTCTGCAAAGATTTACATTCTGCATTGTTCGTTTACGCTTAAACTGTTTGCTTCTAGCCTAAATAAATTGGCTTCAAGCACTTACTGTAAGATTACTTACTGTTTTGGGTTACGTCTTTGAGAAAACCTTTGGGTTTCTTAAAGACTTGAGTCTATATAAGTGTTTTCAAGCCAGATCTGTAGAGATCTGAGTTACTGAAAACCGTTGACCAAGATTCGTACTGAAACCTTAAATCATTAAGTATATCTTTGATAATACGTTGAGCTTGTGTGATAAGAACTGTCCTTACAGATTCTTTCCACTGTTAAGGCTGTAAAAACGTATAATCTTAAACTGTTGTGTGACTAACGGTTTGTTTGAATACTGCAGGTTAGTTTACTGACTTCTTAGTGATTAAGAAGTTCAGTATTCTGGTGGTGATCTGTACTTATACCGTAGTTTTAACTTCATGTGAAGTATTTGTATTCTGTGGTTTTTAGTTGTGTCTGTGTTTTATTTCTGAACATTTCAACTAAAATAGTGAATAAATTGCATTGTGTTGGACAGTGGATTGTCGATACGATCGTGTCTTAACTAAGACAACGTGATCGGATACCACTATAAATATGGGTGTCATTTTTATTGCTTTCAGGACATAGTTTAACCAATATGATTAAAAATAACAACAGTAACGAGGTGGATGGTTCAAGGTGAAAAGAGATGAAATGAAAATTTTTTGTAAACAAATAAAAATGCATAGCATATGATAAGTATCCATGAGTAATGCATTGTTATGCATCATACTAATCATGTGGTTTCTCTACTTCTTCATTGCAAAATAATAGATTCATACCAAAACATTTCCTTCACTATTTATTGTGTACCCGTTTGATCAATTTTATAGTTTTTTTGTCTTCGAACTGCTGTCTTTTTTAGAGATTTCAGCAACATACATACCAGGAAACATTGAACCATCATCCCAAGCCTCTCCTCATGATTTAAATATGTCGTACTATGTATCCTTACAAGTTTAGGGACCAAATAAACGGTTGCAAGCTAAAAAATGTGATTTGGTTTTAAGATATGGGTTTGAAAATAAGATGAGGCTTAGGTCAGATGGGGTTCACTAAGGGTTAACATTTCCGTGGAAATAACATATAAAAAGTCAACAAAAAAGAGGTTAATCCTAGAATGCCTTAGTCATCCCCACATCCATTATTGGCTCCATCAATAAATGTACAATTAGACAAGTATGAGTACCTTAATCGAATTCAATCAGAATTATTCAATCCTCACGAGGTGAATGAAATACCCACGTAGCCAAGTAAAAGCATTAGATTCATGTAATTCTAAAAATCCAACAATGAGACATACACTCGACCTTCGAAAAGTAAGCTAAGCTCCCAAAATATCACCTTCAAAAAATAATTAAAAAGTAAAATTATTGGGTTGCCTCCCAACAAACGCCCTTGTTTAATAGCGTAGACTCGACCATTCTACAAAATAAGTTAACATTCAATTAATTGAAATGGAAAATAATCTTACACTTTAGTCACTAAATACCATTTATTTATAAATTTGAATCACCAACCTCAAGATTTTTCTCATTCATATTCTTCTTCATCACTAGAGCCATCATTTTTTTTATTTTTTTTTCATCAATCATATGCTTGCCTCCAAAGTATCACGAGCCAACTTTGATCGCTTCTTAGTTAATACAAGCCCGTTTGCACTAAATACATTCTCCGATGGCACATTGGATGTTGGAATTGTAAGAATATATTTGGCCATTGAAACCAAAATTGGATAGTTGATGGAGTTATTCTTCCACCAAGGTAATATATCAAAAAAATCATCATCATTTCCTTCAACTATGGCCGTATTATTATATAAAAGATATTCCTCATAAGATAAAAAAGAATACATTGAAAAACTATGTTTGCTACGAACTAAAGCAATTGGATTTATAGCAAACAAAGTTGAAGAAGAAGAGGATGATAATGAAGCAACATGAACATTTGTTCGTAAAGAGCTCAAACTCATGTTAAAATAGCTTCAAACCCATGTGATTGAAGAGCTCAATCAATTTCATATAAGTCATACATGGCTTTAATGTTCAAAATAGCTTCATTTTCCATGTTAAATATATTAATTCTAAATCCATATTGCTCACAAAAATAACTACAATATAATTCAAGTGAAGTTTCTAAACCATTTTCCTTCATTATAGGATCTTGCATTATAACAACAATGAATAACTGAGGAATATCATGAAAATATTTCAAAAATTTACTTTGCATAAATTCACTGACACTTAATCAAATGGAGGTTCACGGGAAAATTTATTAGAAATATTTGAAATGTGGAGAAGTGAAGGAATAACTAAATGAGTGGTCGGATATAAAGATCCACTAAGTAATTTGGTTGATACATAAAAAACACATAGCAAACTAACTAGTGAACTAACAATAGAAATCATTGATTCATCAACAACACCACATAATCCTAAAATACTATCATAGAATTGAATTAAAGGAGTTTTATAATCAAGCAACATGTTAATCATATCATAAGTTGAGTTCCATCAAGTCTTACAATCAAGTTTAAAACGTCTAAATGACACATTATGTTCTCTACACAATCGTTTCAGATCCTCCTTCCTAGCAAATGAATGTCTAACATGTAAAACAATTTCACGAAATGGTTTCACAATGTTTTCAGCCATACTCAATCCATCTTGCACACACAAGTTCAAAATATGACATACATATTTATTGTGAAAAAAATATCATCCAGAATTAGATTAAAACTAGTTTCAAAGAAGCAATGACATTATTATTAGATGAAGCATTGTCAACCGAAATCGAAAAAATTTTAGAAGATATTGCAAAATCACGACAAACATTCTTAACAATCTTATATATTGATGAACCAGAATGAGGATACTCCCAATGTTTAAAAGCTAAAATTCTTTTTTCAATTGATTATTTATCATCTATCAAAGAACATGTTACAACCATATAACTCTCATCACTAATACCTTTCCAACCATCACATGTCTAACCAAACTCAAAAGTGAAAGATTCAAATTTAGAAATCATTGTTTTTTTTATTATCTCAAATTCACTTATTGCAATTCTACATACTCTTTGTCTTGTAAAACATTTATATAATGGTTGAGCTTTTCTAAGTAATTCAGTTAAACCATCCTCCTCCACCATAGAAAGAGGGAATTCCTTTGAATTTAACCAAAGAACAACATCAATTTCAAATTTATCTAAATAAAAAACAAAATTTGCATATAGTGATCAATCACATATATAATGTTGTGTTTGTTTAGTTGTAAATATCTTATCCTTATTGATCTAGTCTAAAAATATTTTGGGTATTTATTTTTAGATCAGTCAATTTATAATTTACTCGAAATTAGATTGTTTGTGTGGGGCACGAGCGATATACGAGGTTGGGCCCACAATNATACTTTCTCAGCACCCCAAAGCAGTCATTCAAATACTGGATGTGGTTATCTCCATGTTTACTCTTTATTAATATATCGTCGATATAAACCTCCATAGATTTTCCGATCATATCTTTGAACATCGAATTCATTAAACGTTGATAGGTGGCCCCAGCATTTTTCAACCCAAATGGCATAACTCTATAGCAAAAAATGCCTTTGTTTGTCATAAATGAAGTAAACGACTTGTCTTCACAATGCATGAAAATTTGGTTATAACCCTTAAAGGCATCTAACATACTAAGCAGTTCAAAGCCACAGGCCGCATCCACCATCATGTCAATGGCCGGCAGTGGATACGGATCCTTCGGGCATGCTTTATTTAAATCCGTAAAATCGATGCAAACTCTCCAGCCACCACTCGTCTTTGGGACCACCACTGGATTCGCGACCCAATCCGTGTATCTAACACGCTCTATGAATCCTGCCTGCAGCAAACTTTCCACCTCCTCATCAATTGCCCTCTCTTTCTCAGAAGAAAACTTCCACTTCTTCTGATGAACTGGTCGCACATATGGGTTAACATTGAGTCTATGAGAACAGACTTGGGGATCAACCCCTACATAATCCTGATAAGACCAAGCAAAACATCTACGTTATTTCGCAAAAAAGAAATTACCTCCTTCTCAACCTCAGGCGACAACTCGGAACCGATTGTCACTGTCTTTTCGAGATTGCCGGGAAATAAAGGCACTGTCTTGATCCCCAAAGGCTCGATCTTCATGTCGTTCTCTTTAAACTTCCTAAGAGAGGGTCCGTCATTTGTTTCAATAACTTCATCAGACGAGAATTCCACCATATAAACATTCGACTTTGCTTTTGATCCATCCATACCACTCCTGCACATCACATTATAACATGACCGCGCCAGCTCCTGATCTCCCTTCATCTTCCCAACCCCTAATTGTGTTGGGAATTTCATCATCAAGTGCGGTTGAGAAACCACGGCTCCGAATAAGTTTAAGCAACTTCTCCCCAGAATTGCATTATATGGGAGTATAGGGAGATCCACCACTACAAACTCCACCATCAAAGTTCTTGATATCTCGGGATCGCCTAAAGTCACTGGCAGAAAAGCAGATCCCTCAGCAGCAACAACACTATTATTAAAACCAACTAATTTTGTGTGCACAGGTTGTAGCTGGGTAGTTCCTTTCAATGCCATTTGCTCAAAAGCCGCAAGAGTCAATATGTTTGTAGCGGCCCCGGTGTCGACTAACACTCGAGAAACCGGATGATTCGCAATAATAGGAGAGACAACCAATGCATCATCTTGTGGGGAGAAAACCCCGGATAAGTCCTCAGGTCCGAAAGAGATCGTCATTCTATCCAAATCTGTCAACTGGACCATATTCACTTCCATAAAGCGCCCTTTTTGGTGTAATGCCTGATAAGAACGTTTACGGGCGCGGTTCGAATCGCCGACACTTTTTCCCCCGGCGATAGTCATAATATTGGGGCCTAAGTTTCCCCATCTCGGTTGGGCATTTTCAACATTCAAAATAGGTTGACCCTGGTTGGGGCCGACCGGAGGAGGAGGAGGTAGTGCTTGTTGATTTGCCGGGGCCGGTGGGTAAGCGTCATATCCATACCCCTGCTGATTCCTTTGCGGCTGATACCTGCCGCGACCACGATAGTTATTGCCTCTCCTTCCTCCTCTTTGATTCTGTCGGCCTCCATTAAAGAATCCCCTCTGGCCACTTCCTTGACGCTGGCCACGCTGTCCTCCGTATCCACGTCCTCTTTCATTTGGCCGTGGTGCGTCGGCCCTTGGGGGTTTGGGTGCCGTCCCCTCCGGAATACTTATATCGATTTTTCCCAGTTTAGACTAGGGCAGAGCCTCTACAGTACTGATCAGTTCATCAAGCTGAACCAACTCTAACAACCTTTCTACCTCGGACATTAGCTCCTGGCAATCATTGGTTGCGTGCCCAAAACTCCGATGGAAGCGACAAAATACTTGGGACTCGTAAGTCCCCGGTGTTGGTTCATGTAAGGGAGGGGGATAGCGGAGAGATCCACCCTTCTTCTGCTCAATGATGGCGAAAATCTGTTCGTAGTTGTACGTCGGAAACACTCTCAACTTTGATTTTGTGTGCGGGACAACCTTGTCTAGCCCGCGACATGCAACAATATTGTGGGAGCCATATGCTCGCACTTCGATTACTCCATGGTCTCGCAAACCTTCATCTTCTCGGATGTACTGTGTGCATCTCAAAGCCAAATCCTCCGTACTTTCCGGGGGATCCCTATTCAAAGAATTATATAACGGATGCCCAGCTAGAATAAGCTGCAGCACCCCAACCTTCTCACTAACAGTGATCCGAGGTATCTTCCTACACTCGGCCTCGAAACGGGTAATAAAACCCAACAATCTTTCCGAAGAATCGTACCGCAACGCGGTTAAAGAAGTAATAGACTTTATCGGTGTGTTAAAAGGCGCGAAGGCCGAATATAATTGATCCTTGAAATCCTGATAAGAAACGATCGAACGTTTAGGCAACCGGTTAAACCATAGGAGGGCTGATTCTTTAAGAGAGGCGGCGAAGACGAAACACATGGCCGCATCACTGAAATTCATCAAACTCACGTGAATTTCCAAATTTGATGTATGAGCATGCAGGTCAGTCGACCCGCGGTACTGTGGAAGATCCTTAGGCATTTCAATAAATTCGGAGCGAGTGGCCCCGATAATTGCCATGGAAAAAGGAGATAAGGCATTCGAAGTATTCCATGGACTTTGCAAGACTTCCGAAGATGGTGACGCCTTTCCTCGATTACCGATGGGCTCATTAGCCCTCTCATTCTCAAAGTAGTCTCCCTCGTAAGCTGAGGTCTGATGAGTATCCCGGGTGTGCTCCCCGTACACTCGTCTCCTTTCTTGGCCAAGAGTCAGATTGGCCTCCAGTTGATTCATCCTAGCCTCGCTTTGCTCCAACTTCCCGCTCATCTCCTTAAATTTCGATTCTATCAACTCTCCAATCTTTTGTAACGTGTTGTTTTGCTCTTCGATGGTTGCAATATTTGCTCGTGGTTCCGGAACACGATCAATATCTTCCTCTGAGGCCATGTTATTAACAGGTTCCGGGGTGGCATTGTTCCTTCGGGCCCTCCTTTGAGCCTCAACTTGCTCCAATTGGGCGATTAAAATACGCCTTCGCTCTTCTAAATCCTCATCGATTTCTGTCTGATCCGCAGATCTAGAGCGTGTTGGTGGCGGTGGATGGGCGGTGTTACGGACCGCGACTCGGCCAACTCGTGCGATTTCATAACATTTGGATAAACATTCGCGTGATTGAGGGTAAAAACTTGGTCCCCCCCGGATGAAAACCCGCTCCGGGAGGGCCGAATAGTCACATTTTGAGCAGGCAGCTCCTCCAGAACTGACGACCGAGCCCCCGGTAACACAGCAAAATCATCATTAATTTGAGGAATAGGATCCGCCTCAAATTCTTCGTCAAAAGTATCTTCATTAGAATTCCGAGTAGTCATGATAACAGAAATCCGAACTTAGCAATAAAGCTCTCAATGGGATAAAAATCTCGAGTCCCCACGGACGGCGCCAAACTGATCTAGTCTAAGAATATTTTGGGTATTTATTTTTAGATCAGTCAATTTATAATTTACTCGAAATTAGATTGTTTGTGTGGGGCACGAGCGATATACGAGGTTGGGCCCACAATGTGTGGGCTTACGTCCTCGGGAGAGCGAAGCTCTACCTTGGTTTTCACTATAATAATCAAGCGATACAAATACAATGAGATGATAATGATAATACGGGCGGAAACGGCTCGAAAAACGATCAAATCTGCAGTCGCGTTCCACTGGACGCGAGTGAACAGTGCAGAAGGACAGGCTGTTCGCGACCAACGCGATTGGGCGCGAGGAGGCCACTGTTCGCGGGGAATCGATGACTGGTCGCGACTCGGTTGGCTGGCCACTCGTCGCGACTGGCTGGCTGGTTGGTCGCGGCTGGAAGGCTGGTCGCGACTAAGTTGGTTTCGTCGCGACTAAGTGGCTTTGGTCGCGAGTCAAGGGTAAGGTTCTGCCTGGGAAGTGCGATAAAAGTCCGAATCCTGTCCAAGTGCACCGGACCTTGTATTTATAGAGAATTCCAGCCCAAATGCAGCCCAAAACCCACTCACTTGAGCCCATAAGCCTATTTACTCCACTAAGCCCAAAAATAATTAAATATTCCAAATTGCAATATAATAAATACCATGTTGAGGACGAAGCTTCGGGAATCACTTCGGACAAGATATTAGTCGGGAATACGATCAGAAATTTCCCGAGAACTTCGTATATTGATCCTTTACCTTTAGATAGCGAATACGCAACCACATAACATCATTGCACCTGACCGGTGCACTCCCGGGTGGCAAATGACGAAAATACCCCTGGCCCTGTCCGGGGCCGAAATGACCCGAAACATCTCAAAATGCTTAAAGAGACTTTATACGGGGCCCAGCAAGCCAGAATTGCGAGAATACCACTTGAGAATGCCATCCGATAAGAGTAAGAAAATACCGAAAATACCAATAACCACGCTGGACGAGCCCCCCGGGTAAGGATAAATACAAGAGAATATACCCGGGTAATATCAATAGTCCCCTGGTTTCCAGATTCAGAGTCTGAGTCGTAAACCATATATCAATAGCTCGTCCCGAAAGTCAAATATCGTTCTGGGGCCCCGCCGAGGAAATCCTTAGCACGGTTGAAAACCTCTCGTCGATACGCTCGTTTTGACACTAAGTACGTCAGATTCTGAGCTCGGGTGAAAATTTCAGGATTTTCCGGCTCGGGATTCTGCCCCTATAAATACACTGTTCGCTCCTCACAATTCATTCTCTCGCGCGGACTTCTGAACTCTCGCGATGAATCAATCCCGCGACCAATCGACTTTCGCGACCAATCGAACTAACTGTGTTATTCGCGACCAATCATATTACTGTACCACTCGCGACCAAACTCAGTAAGTCGCGACGAATCGTATAACTTAAACCAGGAACTGTGCTACTCGCGACGAATAGTATAACTTAAACCAGGGACTGTGCTACTCGCGACGAATCGTATAACTGTATAACTTACTCCAATCGCGAGTACTGTACCACTCGCGACGAATCTTCCACTGGTCGCGACTCGGACTTAAAACTTGTAAAATTAATTTCAAAAAATAAATTTGAATTTAAATTTACCAATGTCTTCCGATCGCACCGAATCTTCGGGCTCTGCCACCTCATCTTCAAACCATTCGGACTNTGGTCGCGAGTCAAGGGTCAGGTTCTGCCTGGGAAGTGCGATAAAAGTCCGAATCCTGTCCAAGTGCACCGGACCTTGTATTTATAGAGAATTCCAGCCCAAATGCAGCCCAAAACCCACTCACTTGAGCCCATAAGCCTATTTACTCCACTAAGCCCAAAAATAATTAAATATTCCAAATTGCAATATAATAAATACCATGTTGAGGACGAAGCTTCGGGAATCACTTCGGACAAGATATTAGTCGGGAATACGATCAGAAATTTCCCGAGAACTTCGTATATTGATCCTTTACCTTTAGATAGCGAATACGCAACCACATAACATCATTGCACCTGACCGGTGCACTCCCGGGTGGCAAATGACGAAAATACCCCTGGCCCTGTCCGGGGCCGAAATGATCCGAAACATCTCAAAATGCTTAAAGAGACTTTATACGGGGCCCATCAAGCCAGAATTGCGAGAATACCACTTGAGAATGCCATCCGATAAGAGTACGAAAATACCGAAAATACCAATAACCACGCTGGACGAGCCCCCCGGGTAAGGATAAATACAATAGAATATACCCGGGTAATATCACTTATGTTTTTTTCCATATGTCTCTTCATATTGTCGATACCCCAAGTTTTCCTCTTTTATTTATAAAACTTGTATGTTTCTCCACAGTGAATACATATAATCATATTAGACTTGGGGCGATTTAATTCAAAATTATTCCACCACTTAGAATGCTTACAAGAAGTAGTAGATGAATTTAATTCTAAATTTTCTGAATCGCCCTCTAAATCAATAGGAAATTCATCTAACGTGTTGGCATTCATTTCAACATCCATGTTTTCTAAATTAGTATCCATAACATTCATATTTTCATCAATATTACTCTTATATTGAACTAATTAAAAACATAAATATGAAATAAAAACATATAAACGATGCATACTAAATTACCCGCTCAACAAAATAAAATTTATAATAAAATCATCACACAACGAGACAACATAAAAATACCTTGAAATAGACTTGGTAGGACAACATATTACAAACCTAAAAGTGTGAGAAATCTAGAATCTTTGAATGATTTTATGTTTCCAACATAAAATATAAATCTATCGCGACTTGGTGAGAAAAATAAATATGAAAAATAGGCTAAAGGGTTTGAGAAACAACCCTAAATGTATATTTATTCAATGGACGGATGAGCCAAGCTGCGGTCAACCCAATGGATTACTAAATAATCGGCTCAATCCAACCCATAACCCACATCGGATTGACCCGCTGCGAGTCGCAAGTTTTTTTAGTCGGCCCAACCCGTAACTATTTTTCAATTAGGTTGACCCACGGACCGGCCCATGCTAACGGGTTGGGTTGGCCCATCCCCACCTCTACTTAGTCCTCATATCCATTTGGTGCCTATTAGCAAGGTTAATTGGGCCTAGAGGCATTATTTGAATAGTCAAATTATAGATATTAAGATGACTAGGTTGGGCTGCTATTGGGCCGGTAATTAAACATTAATCATCTTCTCGGCTTCTGATTAAACAATTCATTGAGAATATATCATTTCTTCATTAATTATTCGTGAGTGGTGGTTGTCATTAGTCCCGAAACTTTATAATAGTGTAAAGGCGGTGCCCTAAAGTTTTTAAATTGCATATAAAACCCTCGAAATTCATATAATGTGCGCGGTTGGCCCCAAACATTTAAATGTTTTAAACACCGTACTCTCAAAGTTTAAGAATTGCGTTGTTAGCCCCCAAACTTCCAAAACCGTTTAAATTTGACGCTTATACTCGTTAATATTTTAAACGTCCATAGAGTTTGTATGACCCATTAACCTTCAAAATATGTTATGACTATGTCTCCAAACTTTGAAAATTTTAAAAACAACAGATAAATTATCAAAACCACTTATACGAAAAAAGACGAAAACCGCTACTATTCACTTGAGAGTTATTCTTGAACGATTTTGAAACCTAGGGGCTTCCCACGTAATTTACAAACTTTGGGGGTATCGCATTTAAACTATTTTAAACATCATGGGTCAAATACGCAATTTTCTTAATTATCCGCCATCACAATTTCTTAACTGCCCGTGGTTAGAGATGGGCAAAAGACCACCCCGTACGGTTCGGGCTGATCTTTTTGGTCTTTGTCATTTATAAAAGATCGGACCACGGTGCTAACTTTATATAAAAGTCTTATTGGTTCGGTCTTTAGATATTTATAAGTGAGACCAACATATGACCAAAGACCAAATCTTCGGTTCGATCTTGATTAGGTCTTGATTTGATCTTAAGCCCTATACTTGTTTAAATCAAAATAATAATAATAAAATAATATTTACAAAATATATAATTTATAAAAATTATAAATAATAATAAAATGATTATTTAAAATTTTATTGTCCAATATTGTCCGCTTTGGACTAATCCACCAACACAAAAAGCGGACTAGAGAAATGGTTTGCGCATCATAAGTTGTGAACGTATGGCACTAAACTCGTTGTAGAGGGAGTTCAGGAGCTTGTAGATCTTGTCTTTCATATCGGACAATAACATTTTACATCGACTAGTCCACCAGCAAATCTAATCGGTGTTGATTTCTCTCAACAAAATGGTCGACCAGCAAATAGTCCACCATCACATTTTTTTCAATATCGGGTTGATTTTTGGATTTTTTCGAGTCTGACCATAATAAACTAATATCGGGTGGACTAGATTTGCTGGTGGACTAGTCGGTGTGAAAGACAATCAATTATGTGATGTTGCTTTGTTGTAGATTTGCTAGTGGACTAGATTTCATGTAGTCCACCATCACACTTCTTATGTTGAATTCTCTCAACAAAATGATCGAGTTGAGCCAAAGCACCACCATATAATTCATGTTGCTCGAGCCATGATGTTTCAAGCCTGCTTGCCTATCCAATTATGGGGACAAGCTACACAAACAGCTACTCACCTCCTCAATCGATTACATCAAAAACACCTCAAATACCTAACACCACATGAAAAAATAATATGAGTCAAACTCACCTATAGTCAATGTTTTCATACCGATCCGGAATGGTATGAGCGGCCGGTACCAAAATTTATTTTATTTCATTTTTTTAAAAATTAATATTTAATTAGTTTATTAGGCCCAGACACGAAAAAACCCGGAAATCAACCCTAATACCAAATATCAGGCAGTATAAAAAAAATACCGGTATCGAGCAAAATTTGACATACCGATCTTCGGTATACCGTCCGGCATCATGTCTGAATTGGAAGTCATAAAGCTTGCCATTTTTAAATTGAAACTATTTATAGGATATTGATTTATCTTAACAATTGTGCCCATATAGCAATATTTGGATAACAATTCTTGGTAGAAAATGGTAAATATTGCATAATCTTGTGGGTTCAAGATTTGGGAAGACGAACATCTTTTCTCATTGCGGCTTAGTTGTCAATCACATCTTTTGATATACTTGGTTTTGGTTTAGCGCCAAGTAAATTGAAGTTGTTAAACTAAGTTGGTTTGATTCTATAGTTTGAGTCTCCGGGAGAATCATTAACACGACTCGATATTGTGGCTCCTGGTAACAAACACGGATGATCCATTTCATGAAGTATGTGTTCCTTGTTAAAAAAATGATAGCCTACCTTGCTAGCGGATAGTATTTCTGTTTTAGCTTGATGTATCTGCATGTAAATGAAAAACAACAACTAAATGATGCAAACAGAACAGAAACTTCCGAAGTCTCCAGGAAGAGAATGCAAGTTGCCTACTACCACAAATATAATGCAAAAAAACATCAATTCCTTAATCTATAAACTGCGTTGTCTGTTATTCGATCGCAGCATCCCCGGTATTGGGAAATCTATTTAACTAACTGATATTGCTCGGAGTTATTTATGTAATTATGATAACCCCGGGGCTCGTCTGACGTGGCTAAATGGTATTTTTGATTTTCTATTATATTTATTGAGCGATGTGATTTCGGGGGTAATCTCGTAATTTGGGCATCCCGGGCAAACGTATGAGGATTCTGATGGTGTTTTGAGCTGTTTTGGATGATTTCGGTCGGAAATGATGACAGAGGTATTTTCATAATTTGGCACTCGGAGAGCTCGTTGCGACCTTAGGCAATATTTTTAGCTACCTCCTAAGCATTTGGAGACGATCAACTGCTAAAAGAGTATTCCCGGGTATTTTCTCGGCATTACGTGTTATTCATGTTCGATCGGGGTACATTTTTGAATTTCTAGGACGCCGTGAAACTTATTCCGGTTTCATTGGGTATTTTTTAAGTAAGTTGGACTAATTTGATTAGGACTGAGCTTTTGGACCCTAAGTTTACTTATTAGACCGAATTTTTCTATAAATACAAGACCCTAGGCCCTAGAAAATGGTTCATACTCTTGGCACACTTCCCAAAGTTCCGATTTCGCGAGTTTATGACCTAGTCGTGACATTTGGTACAAAATGTCGCGAGAACCTTACTCAAGCCCTTGACTCGCGACATTTTGCTCAAAAAGTCGCGAGAGCATGTATGCATGGCTGTAGTCGCAATTTTTCGTCGACTTGCCCCTCACTCGTGACATTTTGTTCCATCCGCGAGAATTTGCATGCAGGAGTCGCGAGTTTTCATCCATGTAATCGCGACATTATGTCGAAATGTCGCGACCAGCACCCATTCGCGAGATTTCGTGCAAAAAGTCGTGACTCCCCCCATCTCGGGCGCAACGGAGTGGATTTGATCATTTTTCGTACCGTTTTCATTCGGATTACCATTATCCTTTAATTGTACTTGTATCTTTTCATTATCATAGTGAAAACCAAGGTAGAGTTTCGCTCTCCCGAGGATGTAAGTTCATACATTGTGGGTCCAACTCGTATATCGCTCGTATCCCACAATAATTGAACTCAAAACTATATAAGAAATTGATTGATAATAAACAAATTCTCAAAAATATTTTTAGACGAGATAATAACCTTGAAAAAAATGATGAGCGAAAAATGCATAATCTAATGATACCTAGGTAATTGAGTAAAGAGTACGAAAAATTCACATTTACCTAGAAGCTTGGGGACATCAGGTCTTTCACAAAACTCGTCACAAAAATGATTGCAGATTTTTGCTAAAAGATCATATTTTTGTCGATTCCACGCTTTACTAAGTTCTCTGAGTATCTGATTAACCCTAGAATAAGAAAACCATGTTCTTCCAAGAAATATGCTTTACCTGTACGTATACATTGGATTCCTTTTCGATGGACAACTAAATACTCCAAAACCTTCTTCACATAATCCAAATGACCACTCATATGTTCCATAAACGTGTTGATAAATGCCCCCACCCCAAGGGAAACTTATTTACATATAGACAGGGAAATTTTAAGAGCATCAGTGTACTCCCATTTGTAAAAGCATATCTTTACACTATGATACTAATGAAATTGAATGGATTATGAAATATAAATGCTAGGGCCCACCGAAATGTCACAAAACCGTGTAAGAGGTCTAGATCCCAAACACGGTGACCCATCGGATTAAACGGTTGAATATGAATCACTTTTACGACTCTATTGTATGATAACATCAACCAAAACCAAATGCGGAATAGAAAAATTGTTGTTATTTTAACCCTATTAGTTAAGCTAAGTTCTAAAGCGATAAAATGACACCAGATTTTATAGTGGTATCCGATCACGTTGTCTTAGTTAAGACACGATCGTATCGGCAATCCACTTTCCAACACCCTGCAATTTATTCACTATTTTAGTTGCAATGTTCGACAAAACAGAACACNAATGACAGAAACATCTTGTAGGGTAACAGCCGCCTGCAAAGTCGTAAAAGTAATATAACAAATTCATTAATTGTGAACGGTATACAAAACAAACATGAAACATACTTCACCAGAAGGTAGGAAAAAGTATGCGTTTCTGGCCGCCATCGCTCAATCAACGCAGTCAACAAATGTTGGTCCAATTGTAGTTTTGATGTCTTAAATACACCGTAAAAGCCCCATCAATCTAAAACTTAGGCAACATTACGTGTAACTTGTAAATCTCTTAAGGTTCTATCCCAATGCTTGAATATTAAGTGCCGGACAGTTTCATCACCGCTTAAAATGCGATGACTTAAATGTCTCTCTTGAAGGGTCAACACAACAAATATCAACAAGTAATCAAATCACCGCAACTATCGAAAAAAAATCATATTTTCACAATAAACATCACAACTAATCAATTCGTCGAAACTAAAATCATATATAATCAAATCAGCGCAACAAATATCAATAAGTAATTAAATCACCGCAATTACTATCGAAAAAAATCATATTATCACAATAAACATCAAAACTAATCAATTCGTCGAAACAAAAATCATACATAATCAAATCACCGCAACAAATATTAACAAGTAATCAAATCACCGCAACTACTATCGAAAAAATCATATTTTGAACAACTAATATCGTCGCAATTAATCCAATTGTAACAACTAATATCGTAATTAGTCAATTCACCCCAACTAAAATTACAGCTAAAGAAAACACAACAACCAATATCATAACAAATAATCAAATCATCGCAAATACTATCGTAACTAATAATCGAATCATAACAAATTATCGTAAATAAATCATAAGTTTGCTCTAATCAAAAACCAGAAATATGGCCAAAATACATACCTTCGACAGTAGGAGGTGTTAAATCGAAAACTCCGGAGTTGTTTGGTCGAATGCCCGTGCGGGAGTAACCGGAAAACCTTGGTCGGGAGGAAATCGCGTTTGGGGTTTAGGGCTCGTGATTCAGAGAAGAAATGACGAAATTTATAATGGTTCTGCTCGCGTTAGCCTAACGCGAGCCAATTTAACGAAACGCGAGCAGGAAATAAGGAAAATAAGGGTTGAGGCAGTTTCGTAAGCCTCAATTCGCGTTAGGCTAATGCAACCGTCTTTCTGCTCGCGTTAGGCTAACGCGAAACAATTTAACAAAACGCGAGCAGGAAAGAAGGGTTGAGGCAGTTTCGCGGGCCTCAATTCGCGATACGCTAAATCGACCACCCAAAGGCGATCGATTTAGCGTAACGCGAGCTCCCTAAAAATATATATATTTTTTAATTTTATTCAGCCAAACGAGACTCGCGTTTGGCAATTGCGAATTAGACAAAAAATGCAATTCGCGATTGGCTAACGCGAATGGTGGTAAATTTCCATGTCGGTTCGGAATCAGTGGTATTTTGCGCAAATCTCCAACCGCGTTTGGCAAAGGTGAATCGCTTTTGCCAAAAATGACTCGTTTTTGCTAAAAGGATTGGTCAAATTTTCTTGTGAAACCCTAGTTAAAGCAATATTCAACGTTTGCGTTTCCCAAAAACGAATTAACACAAAAAACATATCCAAATTAAAATTCAACATATTTTACACAATATCCCTCCCGAAGTTCAACGAAAGTTATAACATTGGCATCTGGTGGCCTCTCCACGCCAACTGCAACCCTCAACCCATGCCCACCGGTAATTGTAACCCAACCCAACCCAACCCCGCCTCCCAATCTCAACCCTAGAAAGTATTGGATTGTTTTAATTTGTTCAATTTCATAGGTTTGTTTTACTTAATTTAATTAGATTAATTTTGTTTTATTGATACTATAATTAATTTTATCAATTTCACATGCTTCTTTTAATTAATTTTATTTAATAAATATTTTATTTGTTGATACATAGTTTGTAAGTAAAATTTTATCACTAAAAATCTTGGTTTACTGTTACAAATAAAATAATGATTATTTGAGTTATTTTAATTTTTTTAGATAACATTTATAGTTTTAATTTTTATTTATAAAATTATTGATAATACCCCCGAGTTGAGCTCTTTTAGTAAATTTGAATCCCGAGTTTCCGTAATGTCGTGGTCGTGTCTGTTTAACATAGATAAGATTTATAATGCATGTTGTTATTGTAATGTTAATCAAATTGATTATTTCTCTACATAAAATTTTACATTGATAGTGCATGTTCTAATTGCATTGTTAGAATGTATTGTCATTTTTAAAATATATTTTGAATTCGTTTACCGACACTATAACGTTTGCATTCTCATTCTGACGATCCATTTTGAAAACACGTTATGAGTTTCATTCTTCAACACAAAATGACATGAACCCTTTATTTTGAATTCCTAGAATGCATTGTAAAAAATCTTTGATCAAACTACCATAATCTCTTATTTCTAGAGGTGTTCACTATTCGGTAAAAATCGAATATTGAACCGTTACCGATTTTTTTTACAGAATCGATACTGATTTATAAAATCGGTTTGGTATTCGGTTTCAATTCGGTAAAAAATAGGTATTCGGTAATTTACTGAATACCGAATTTAACATTTTCTTTAATTTAAAACTAATATTTTTATATTTAATTATATAATTAAATATATTATTATGATTAATTTTATCTTTAATTTGATTAAATTTCGGAAAATTCTGTAATTTGATAAATACCGAAACCAAACCGAAACAATTCGATATTTACCAAACCGAACCAACACAAATTAGGTTCGGTATTCGGTAGCTAATTTTTTGACTTATTCGATATTCGGTAATTGAAATTCGGTTCGGTTCTGAATTTACGGAATAAACACCATACTTATTTCTAATTAAATAAATCTTGTTTTCTATAATTATAAGTGCAAACGCTACTTTAATATTTGGAATACATTCTTATAACAATTTTTTATAGAACATTATTCTTATTTCATTATTCATTATTTAACATGCAGAACACTTAAATATATTCACATTATATAAATATATTGTGACAATCCATTCTGAAATCACATTTACATTCTCATAATACATACAGAACACACCCTTATACTCTTTGTGTAAATGTAAAACATTCTACATGGTATTTTACATTGATAATAAATGTTATATAACATTTACACAACGAGAACATATTTTGTTCTACCCAATTATATATAACATTTATTATCAATCATATATATGTTAGTAAATGATAAATAAAATTAATATATAATATTTATGTAAGTTAATGATTTATCTGATGAGATCATCGGAACCCGATATCCCGAACAGGGTCAGGACCGGCCTGGGCCATGGCGGCCCAGGCAAGTGAGCCGAACTTGGAGGCCCAGATCAGCAAAGGGCCTATTTATATCGCTTGGCCCGATCGGTCACATTTAGCGATCGGTCCCGAGCCGTGGGGCCCAGCTCCCCACATACGCCCAGACCGATCAGTCCATTTCTTGCATGCGCTACTTTGGGCCATCCTCATGCATCATATGCGACAAAAACCCGCGACAAACTGGTCAGTAGCGTGGTTTGGCAATGGATGTAAGCCGCTAGAAGCCAAAGAGTAGCCGGCTGGCAGCACCGAAAGGACCGGCGCCATGCAGTTACAGGGGCTATTCCCGGCGGCTGTTTCACCTGACGTTAGCCGACCTAGTAGCAAAGGACAGGCGCAAAACGACACCCTACTGTACATAGTACAGTGGTAGTATAAAAAGGACACAGAAGGAAGGAGAGAAGAAGGTCAATTCCGATTTTGGTTTTCTCCAGGAAGCTTGAGCTTTATAACTTACTCTCGATTTATTTTTGATTATCTTCCCTCTCCTTGTAGTCAATCATAAACATGTATTGTACAATGATGAATTTGATTAATGAACAGGCTGAGGGCACTTCTTTCAGCCCTTAGCCAAGTGGTTTTTTCCTCGACTTCGAGGTTTTCCACTCTAAAAATATGTTTGCCTCCTTTACCTTTGAATCATTAACCTTCTCCACACTTAAATAAATAACAACCGAGTTCGTCTTGCAACGAACCGGTCGACTGTTGAAACCCCCAGTTTTCGAACCACAACAGTTTGGCGCCGTCCGTGGGGACGAGTTTTAATTCCCATTTGAGGTCTTTACCCGGGATAGGATAATCAAAGGCATGGCAACTGGGACTTCGATGAACGATAGTGACACGCTTCCCAGCAGTGTTCCAGCTTCAACGTTCTCCTTGCAGAACCTGGAGGCTGTTGTTAGGAAAGTTATTCTGGAAGTTACGTCGGAGAGGAGTGGAACAGAACCACCGGCTATTACAAGCCCTGTTCCAGCCAACAGAGGGTACGAGAGCGACCCTGAAGCGCCGAGCTTCGATGAAGAGGAGATTGCCAGGCGTGGGATAACAATGAGGAGGCCGAGATACCAATCCACTCCGCCTCCTCCGGTTAGAACTCCAACTCCCGTCCCTGGGACGAACCAGGAACAGACGCAGAGACGCATCGACGAGCTTACCAGGGAGTTGGAGGCCCTACGAACGCACAGAGATTGCGATCCTGATCTGGAGCGCAATCCAGGACTTTTCGATCGGGCCATGGGTGCCCCGATCAAGCGAAGTAAGGATGACGACTGGTGGCGCAATCTACAAATGGCCCAGGCGTCATCCCAACAATCGGGAGGCGTATCCGCCGCGTTGGGAGATTTGATGCTCCCGTTCTCTGAAGAAATCTGGGCGGCAGTCCCCGATCGCTACTACCGTAACCCCGAGGGGTTACCCGTATTCGGAGGCGACGGTGATCCAATTGATCACGTCGCAGATTTTGAGCTGAGGATGGGGACCGTTCGGGCCTCTGATTCATTGAAGTGCCGCATCTTCGCGGCAGGGTTGCAGGGCGATGCCCGAACCTGGTTTAAGAACTTTCCGGCCCGATCCATACAGTCGTATGGCGGATTCATCCTGGCTTTCTCAGAACAGTTCGCTCCAAACGTAGGACCGCCTCGCAGCAGGCAGGAACTATACGACATGAAGTATATCCCGGCCAAAATGAGTCTCCGCTCTTTTATGGAGAAGTTCAATAGAACCGCCCGGGGTATTAAGTTGGATCTCCGAGATAAAATCGATATCTTGCAGCAGGTCTTAGGACCTTGTGGCCTTTCGGCCAGCCTTGTGAAGAACCCACCATCCACCTTGGGAAAGCTCCTTCAGAAAATCAACAAGTACATCAAGGTGGATGAAGCGCTGGGAGTGGGGTATCGAAAGCCTGGCGGGAATTCTGATCCCGCAGGCGACCATAGGGTATCTTACCCTAAGAGGCAGCCGCGGGAAGTGGCTGCTGTAGCTGAAAAAATCGCTCCTCCGAAGAAGGAGGATAATCGGGTGTATTGCGAGTTGCATCACAACCGCGATCACCCGACTTTGAAATGCCCGCTACTGCGAGAGACAGTAGCGGCAATGAACAAGGAAAAGCCCGAACGTGATGAGCGAAAAGGCAAGCGGGCTGACTCCCCTCGAGCGGGCCATCAGGGTGACGATCGTCACAGGCCGAGAGGGAGGGATAATCGGGGTCAGCCCCGGCATTATAACGATCGGGCGGGAGACCGAAGATCTCCCAAGCCCGAGCAGGAGAGGGGCCAGCCCGGTCAAGAGCACCGGGGCCAGGGCCGCAGAAGGAGATGGCGGGGCCGAGGCGGCAGGGCCCCACGAAATGAGGGAGATAGGAGGGAGCAGCCAGCTCCCCCACCTGCCGAAACGGGCACCCAACCTCCCCCTAATCAGGAGGTGCCTAGGGAGGGGCCGCCGGAGACATCTATGTTATCTCCGGCGAAATAAGGATTAACGAATCGGTTAGGGACCGAAAAAGGGCAGAACGTGAGGAGTTCCCCGAAAGCTCCGAATCTGTAGCCCTAGTAAAGTACGAGTCGGCCGAGCGGTCCTCCACCTTTGGAGGAGATATTACTTTTACCGCAGCCGACCGGGAAGGGGTCTCCGACCCATGTGATGATCCTCTGATCATCACTGGAATTATAGCAGATCGGCGGGTCCACAGGATTCTGATTGACACCGGGGCTTCATGCAACTTGATAAAGCGTGAAGTGGCGGAGATGCTAGGAGCCGCTGCCCACGACCTCCCGATTGCCAACATCACCCTCTGGTCATGACCAGAGGAGCGTCATTCCATGCGGGAAGATTCTTTTCCCCCTCACGCTAGGAGAATCGGGCAGGGACCGATCGGAGACCCTGGAGTTTATAGTCGTTGAAGTCGATCTGGCTTACAACGCTATTATCGGACGGACTGGCCTCAGTAAGTTTGAGGCAGTCCCTTCCACCTACCACATGATGCTCAAGTTCCCCTCCACTCACGGAGTGGTTTCTGTTAAAGGGGACCAAAAAGTAGCAAGACAGTGCTACATGAGCTCGTGCGTACTTTGGCACCTATCAAGAGAGCTCGGGAGGATTTGATCGAAGAGCCCCCGCACCCAAGGCAAGCTATGGAACCCGTGGGGTTCAAGACAATCAACTTGGTGGAGGATGATTCCACCAAGATCACGCGCATCGGGGCACATCTGGCCCCGATCTTTGAAGAAGAGTTGGTCCAAGGAGCAATGTGGATATCTTCGCCTGGACCCCGGACGATGTTCCGGGGATTGATTGGTCCGAGTGTGAACATCGGATCAATACCGAACCCGGAATAAAGCCGATAAGGAAAAAAAGGAGACGCTATTATCCTGAGAAGATCGAGATCATCCGGGCAGAGGTGAACAAGCTGCTGCGGTCGGGCTTCATCAGGGAGATCCATTACACTGAGTGGGTGGCAAACCCAGTAGTGGTCTCCAAGGCGGACGGGAAGTGGAGGATGTGCGTGGATTTCACCGACGTTAACAAGAGTTGCGAGTCGGACCCGTTCCCGCTGCCACATATTGACCGATTGGTGGACGCTGTGGCCGGCAGCACCATGCTGAGTACCATGGATGCTTACTCCGGGTACCACCAGATCTTCCTTGCTAAGGAGGATCAAAAGAAGTCATTATTCATGACAGAAGACGGTGTTTACTGCTACGAGGTTATGCCTTTTGGCTTGAAAAACGCCGGAGCAACATACCAAAGGCTAGTCAACAAGATCTTTAGGGAGTTGATAGGCCATATTATGGAAGTGTATGTTGATGATATGATTGTCAAGTCAATGAATGATGAAGACCATATTCCTTACTTGTCTCGCTGTTTCGAAGTATGCCGCAAATATAAACTCAAACTGAATCCAAACAAGTGTTGCTTCGGGATTCGAAGTGGCAAGTTTCTTGGATATTACGTTTATGAGAAAGGCATTGAGGTCAATCCGGAGAAAGTCCAAGCTATTGTGGACATGCAACCTTCAAGAAACAAACGAGAATTCCAAAGGCTGACTGGCCGCTTGGCGGCACTGAGCAGGTTCATTTCAAGATCTACTGATCGGGCTTTACCCTTTTTCAGGACATTGAGAAAGGCCAGCCATCTTGGCTGGACCGAGGATTGCGATCGGGCGTTTTCCGACTTGAAGACTTATTTGAGCACTCCTCCGGTCATGGTGAGCCCGACGTGTCATGAACCCTTAGGATTGTATCTGGCCGTGTCGGAAGCCGCAGTCAGCGCAGCGCTGGTAACCATCGGGGATGATATTCATCGGCCCGTTTACTACGTTAGCCATTCCTTGGTACCATATGAAACAAGATACACAACCTTGGAGAAATTCATGTTGGCCTTGCAGAAAGCGATAGCAAAGCTTAAGCATTATTTCGAAGGCCGCAAGGTGTATGTGTATACCGATCAGCCTTTAAAGGCAGTATTAAGCCAGGCAGATTCAAACAAGAGGTTGGCTAAATGGAAGATCAAGATCAGCTCCATGTACTTGGAATTCGTTCCCCGAAGGGCCATCAAAGCTCAAGTCCTTGCGGATTTCGTGGTCGAAATGACCCGATCGCTTATATTTTTAAATCAAGAGGACGACCGGTGGGTCATATATGTTGATGGATCGACCTTCGGGGGCAGGGGAGCGGGCATCACCCTCACTACGCTTCAGGGCGACGTCATCCACTCCGCGGTCAAGTTCTCATTTTCTGGGACAAACAACGTGGTGGAATACGAAACCGTATTGTCGGGGATGAACTTAGCGCAAAAGATTGGAGTTGGTAAAGTGCGAATGTTCTCAGACTCCAAGCTGGTGGTGGAGCAATTCGTAGGAAGATTCGAGGTGCATGAGCCAACCATGAAGTTATATCATGCAAAGGTCTTGGAATTGGCAAAAAGGTTTCGGGAGTTCTCACTCGACCACGTGCCTAGAGAACAAAAGAAGGTGGCTGATACACTAGCCAGATTGGCTGCAGGCTTACCAGACATTGGACCAGGCACGGTATCGGTCCATATTCAGGATAGACCTTCGGTCAATATCCCTGTGACCGAACAGTCATTTGATGAGGTGGGAGCCCTATGCCACGAACTCCAAGATTTAAAGATCAATACCATAGGCCCCCCAGAAGCTGCCACGTGGATGACCCCTTTTGTTAGATATTTGACCAACGGTCATCTACCAGATAATGCGTCAGAAGCCAGGAAGATTGAAACCCGGGCGACACGATATGTTCTCAACGAAGGGAACTTATTCAAGAAAAGCTTTGAGGGACCGCTCTTGCGATGTCTATCCCCTCTGGAGGCGTTAGCTGTTGCAGAGCCTAAAATTACGCCCCTGCCATTCTACTATTCTGGATTTCAAATTCAAAAATCCACTTCAGGAAATCTCTAAGTGCTGGATCGGTCCACAGTGACGTCATTTACGATCGGTTCGGGTATGAGTTTCCGAAGTTGTGATCGGGCACATGTGCGCAAACGATCTCGATTATTGGTCGAACCCCGATCACCACCAAGGTGGCTACGGAGTCCGAGGGGCTAGTGATGAGATCATCGCAACCCGATATCCCGAACAGGGTCAGGACCGGCCTGGGCCATGGCGGCCCAGGCAAGTGAGCCGAACTTGGAGGCCCAGATCAGCAGAGGGCCTATATATATCGCTTGGCCCGATCGGTCAACTTTAGCGATCGGTCCCGAGACGTGGGGCCCAGCTCCCTACATATGCCCAGACCGATCGGTCCATTTCTTGCGGGCGCTACTTCGGGCCATCCTCATGCGTCATATGCGACAAAAACCCGCGACAAACTGGTCAGTAGCGTGGTTTGGCAATGGATGTAAGCCGCTAGAAGCCAAAGAGTAGCCGGCTGGCAGCGCCGAAAGGACCGGCGCCATGCAGTTACAAGGGCTATTCCCGGCGGCTGTTTCGCCTGAGGTTAGCCGACCTAGTAGCAAAGGACAGGCACAAAACGACACCCTACTGTACATAGTACAGTGGTAGTATAAAAAGGACACAAAGGGAAGGAGAAAGGGGGATCGATTCCGATTTCGGTTTTCTCCAGGAAGCTTGAGCGTTATAAATTACTCTCGATTTATTTTCGATTATCTTCCCTCTCTTTGTGGTAAATCCTAAACATGTATTGTGCAATGATGAATTTGATTAATGAACAGGCTGAGGGCACTTCTTTCAGCCCTTAGCCAAGTGGTTTTTTCCTCGACTCCGAGGTTTTCCACTCTAAAAATCTGTTTGTCTCCTTTACCTTTGAATCATCAACATTCTCCACACTTAAATAAATAACAACCGAGTTCGTCCTGCAACGAACCGATCGACTGTTGACACCCCCGGTTTTCGAACCACAACAGTAATGAAAAAGCAAAAGAGAGGTCAAAAGGTAATTAAGACAAGTTAAAATGCCTAAAAATAGGAGTAGAATAGCCCGAAATCAAGTCATTTGCCATTTAAGTAAGGAAAAGTCACGGAAAACCCTAAAACACTAATTCACTGGTAATTTTTTGGGCAAAAATTACGGTGGATTTCAAGTGTTGAAATTTATCACGGAAATCGAGGGTACAAATTCATCGTCGAAACCTAAACCACAAATTCTCCGCTGAAAACGCTAAACCCCATATTCACAGAGGATTTTCAAGCAAGAAATTCCCTGAAGATTTTCCCCTAACCCAAATATTGATCGTGGATTTTTGAGGATGAAATTCATTGAAAAAACCTACCCATACCCCAATTTACCGTGGATTTGGCACTAAACCATGAAATTGCCGCTGATTTGACCTTGACCCTAAACCACAAATTGCCGCGGATTTGGAAGGAAGAAGGAATTTACCGCAGAAATTGAAATTAAGGGAATTTTCGTCACGATTCGACATTGGGTTGTGAAAGAGGAGGGATACACAGGGTCTATATGGTAACCAAATGGAATAGAGTAATAACATCGAAAACGGGTACTAAAATGTGTTACGAATGCAGGGAAACAATGAAAGGATCAGAACATGTGAAGAAAACAAGTAAGCGAAGTTAACACAATATAGTAAATGATGGTTCCAAAGTAGGAAACATAGAGAGTTCATAAAAAGGAAAGTAAAGACTAAGAACGAAAAGAATAAATGTTAATAAGACTCAGGGTTCGAAGGATGGATAGTCCGATCGAACCCAACATTGTGATTAGCACACGATTTAGCAAAGGAACGACATTCGTGATGAGGGAACGATAAGTTCCAAAATGGAAAGGTACGTACGGAATGGGCAGAACATAACCGAGTGAGAAAAGGGGTTACGCCTAAGTACTCATTCGGGGAAGGGAAGCATACCGCTTGTTGAATCAACCAACAACTAACGGTTGACTTGGACGAGACATGTACCGAACATGTTTCACTTGGCCATAGTAATGCTAGATAAGAATGAGAGGAAAGGAAAGATAAAATGAAAAGAATAGAATAGAATTATATAAAAGAATGAAGAGAATGACTAGTGTAATGTGTGGGTCACATGCTTGTCCTTGTGTCAATAAAACGATAAGTAGAGTATGCAAAGTTACTTTTAATAGATTGTGACCGTTTTATATATTTTGTAGGTGATGAGACTGGGATGTGAGATAGTCGAGGGAAGGAGGTCGTCGGTTGTCTGGCGCTATAGTCCGATCTTTTGCACTCTTTAATTTCCGTTTTTTTAACTTTGACTCATTTCAGCTTTGTTCCCAAACTATGTTTTAAATTGAAATGGAAATTGAGAATATTCTCCTTCATTCAGCTAGGCCATATTTAGGGTCATTACATTATTAGTCGTGTCTACAACTTCTATTGGAATAACCTTTGACCAAGTGACTCATGGACATTCTCAATGGAATCCTCATCTCTTCACCATTATCACACAATTGTCATGGTATGTTAGTGGCTCATAACTTTGCGTTTCCTTATATTGGAGAGGTGAATTCATACTCACATGACTCGGATATGAGTGTTTGGACCTTAGGAAGCATAGATCACACCAAACATCTTCTTCATGATGTTTTATTACAAGACGATAGTTTAGAAGAATGGATAATCGCAATGTATCATGCTTTCGTTGCTAAGCGAAAATTCTGACACTTGGATGGTAGTATGGTTGAACCACACATTTTTATTGGTTTATTACATGAATAAAAAATGATAATTTATGTGGTGTGTGGTTGGGTTGTCAATACATTAGTGATATAACCCGGGGGTATTTTCGGGATTATTATACCCCTGAAGCTCGTCCGACGTGGGCTAAATGGTATTTTTCGATTTTATAGTATATGTATGGAATAGTGTGTTTTCGGGGGTATTCTCATAATTCGGACTTTCTGGGCCTACATATGAGTTTTCTACTGACATTTCTAGCAGTTTTGGACAATTTCGGTCCCGAACGGTGCCAAGGGTATTATCATAATTTGGCACCCGAAAAGCGCGCCGATAAGTTTTGGCGATATGTCAAGCTATCTATTCAATATTTAGAGATAAGGAAATAGTCAGCGAGATTATTTGGTATTTTCTAATCGATATTTCTGACTAACTCTCGATTGAAACCCATCTCTAAAGCTCCGGGATGTTATGACATTTATTCTAGCTTAATTGGATATTATTTAAATAATTTGGGCTAAGTCAAGTGAAATTGGGCTCTTGTGCCTAAAACTGACTAATTGAGCTTATTTTCTCTATAAATATGAGCCCCAAAGCACTAAAAAAGGGTTCAGACTCTTAACACGTTGCCCAAGACAAAGTTTCAACCTAAACTTACCTCGGTACTCGCGACTTTTTGCAAGTAGTCGCGAGTTTGTGTGCCCTTGGTCGCAGTCACGACTTTTTGTTGACTAGAGTTGCGAGTTTCTGCTGACTCGCGACATTCTGCACTGTTTCGTTGGTTCCGGAGTTTCATTTCTTATTTCACTAAGGCAGTCGCAACTTTGTGCATTGCCCCTAGTAGTTGCGACTTTGTGTCATGTCCTTGGTAGTAGCCAGTTTTTGTCTTGACCTTGGTAGTCGCGAGTTTTTGCACTGACTCGCGAGATTTTGGCAGTTCCGATGCAGTGAAGTGTATTTGATCGTTCTCCGTGCCGTTTTCATTCGGATTATCAATATCTCTTTATTGTACTTATATCTTTTGATTATTATAGTGAAAACCAAGGTAGAGCTTCACTCTCCCGAGGACGTAAGCTCACACATTGTTGGTCCAACCTCGTATATCGCTCGTGTCCCCACATAATTGAATTCCAAATAATAAAAGAAATCGACTGACCTAAAAATAAATACCCAAAATATTTTTAGATAAGATCAGTTTGGCGCCGTCCGTTGGGAACGCGATTTTAACCTATTGAGAGCTTTATTGCTGAGTTTAGATTACTACTATTATGACTACCCGGAATTCTGATGATGTTGATGTTGATGAAGAGATAGAAATAGAAACTAACTCTCGGGCGAATAATGAGGGTGCTGCATTACCAGGGGCTTAGTCATCCATCCCGGATGAGCCCCCGACACAGTAAGTTATTGCCCAGCCATCTCGGAGCGAGTATTTATCTAGAAGGGCACCTATATTTTATCCTCCACCGCCTAGATGTTTGTCAAGATGCTTTGAATATGAGAGAATTGGATGAGTTGCTGTCGGTAATAATGCCCGCCTTCAACACCTATACGCTTTAGATCCACGGATCAGAACGAAGACGATGAGGATTTGGAAGAACGAAGACCTACTTTAATCGCTCAATTGGAGGAAGTCTAAGCTCAAAGAAGGAGGCCCCAGAGGAATAATGTCCCCCCGGAACCCGTTAATGATGAAGTGACAGAGGAGGATACCGATCATGTTCCTGACCCGCAGTAACCGAATAGCAGAATGACACTCTACAAAAAATTGGAGATTTGATAGAATTGAAGTTTTAGGAGATAATCAATAAGAATGAGCAAAACGATGCTAGGATGAACCAGCTGAAGGCCAATCTGACTCTTGGTCAAGAAAGGAGACGAGTATATGGCAAACATACTCAAGATACTCATCGAACTTCTGCTTACGAATGTGATTAGATCAAACAGGAAAGATCCAGTGAGCCTTATGGCTATCGAGCAAAGGCTTTACCATCTATCGAAGTTTTACAAAGCCCTTGGAACGCTTCAAACGCCCTGTCACCATTTTCCATGGCAACTATAGGTGCAACTCGTTCTGAGTTTATTGAGATGCCTAAGGATCTACCACAGTATCGTGGGCCAACCGACCCCCATGCTCATACGTCGAACTTGGAGATCCATGTCAGTTTGATGAATTTCAGTGATGCTGCTATGTGTTTTGTATTCGCAGCTTCTCTAAAGGAATCGACCCTTCGATTGTTTAATCGTTTGCCAAGGCATTATATGTCTCCTATCACGATTTCAAGGATCAATTCTATTCAGCTTTTGCACCTTTTAATGTGCCAGTAAAGTCCATTACTTCTTTGACCACGTTGCGGTATGATCCTTCAGAAAGGTTGTTGGGTTTTATTATCCGTTTCGAAGCTGAGTGTAGGAAGATACCTCGGATTAATGTAAGTAAGATAGTTGGGGTGCTCCAGCTTATTTTGGTAGGACATCTGTTATGTAATTCCTTGAACAGATATCCCTCGGAAAACATGGAAGAGTTGGCTCTCATATGTACGCAATACATCCGAAAAGATGAAGGGCTGCGGGATCACGGAGTGATAGAGATGCGAACTTATGGTTTCCACAATATTGTTCCAAGCCGAGTGCCGGATAAGAATGTTTCACAATCTAGGCCCAAAATAAGAACATTTCCAGCGTTCAATTATGTGCAAATTTTCGCGATTGAACAAAAAAAGGGTGGATCTCTCCAATATCCCATCCATTGCAAGAACCCACACCGGGGACTCATGAATCCCAAGTATTTTGTTGTTTTCACTGGAGTTTTGGACATGCCATTAACGATTGCCGTGAGTTGATGTCCGAAGTTGAGAGATTATTTGAATAGAGTCAGTTAGATGAGCTGTTTAATACTGTAGAGGCACTGCGTGAAGCTGACCTAGGAAAGATTGATATTGGTGCGCAGTTGGGGAAGGTAGCGAAACCCCCTAAAGCTGACCCACCACGACCCAAGACAAGAGGTCGAGGAAATGCAGGACAACGCAGCCAGAGCTAAAAAGGTGGCCAGAAAGAATTTTTTAATAATAATAGTCATCAGAACCATAAAGATCGAAAGCGAGATAACAACTAGGTAAGAACTCTCAGTATAGAAACCACCAGGGATATCGGTAGGAAGGTTATCAACCTACTCAAAGAAACCAACATGGATATCGGCAGCATGGTTATCAACCTACCCAAGGAAATCAACTGGGATATCGGCAGGAAAATTATTAGCTTGTCCAAGGGAATCAGCAACCACCACCACCTCCTTCTACTGGTCTGAATTAGGGTCAATTTATTATGAATGTTGAAGAAGCTCAGCCAAGGTGTGGTAATCTTGGCCCAATATTATGACCATCGTAGGGGGAAGGAGCGTTGGAGATTCTAGTCGTGCTCGTAAGCGATCCTATCCAGAGTTAGAGCAAAAAGGTCGTTTCATGGAGGTTAGCTTGATCTAGTTATCTGACCTGGAAAGGATGGCAATATCTTTCGGACCTGAGGACTTCTCCAGGATATTCTCCCCGCAAGACGATGCTTGTCATATCTCTTGTTATCGCAAATCATCCTATTTCTCGAGTGTTAGTCGACACCGGAGCTGCTACTAACATCTTGACTCTTGTACTCTTTGAAAAAATGTCTTTGAAAGGAACCACTAAACTCCAGTCGGTGCAAACAAAGTTAGTAGGCTTTAACAATAGTGTTGTGGCTGCCGAATGATCTATCTTTCTCCCGGTCACTTTGGGAGATTCGGAAACGTCAAGAACTTTGCTAGTGCAATTCGAGGTCGTGGATCTCCCCATACTTCCTTATAATGTCATTCTTGGGAGAAGTTCCTTGAATTTATTTGGGGCGTTGGAAGAATGAAAGGGGATCAGGAGCTGGCGCGTTATTGTTATATTATAATGTGCATGAGTGGTATGGATGGCTCGAAAGGGAAGAAACCTGTTTGTATGGTGTAATTCTTATATGATGAAACTAATAATTCAGGCGACAGGACGTTCTCTGAGAAGTATAAAGAGAATGAAATGAAGATGGAACCTCTTGGCATCAAGACAATTACTTTATTCTCCGATAATTCAAAAAATACAGTTGTAATCGGTTCTGAGATGCTGCCAGAGTTTAAAATGAGGTAATTTCTTTTTTGCGAAATAATATAGATGTTTTTGCTTGGTCTTATCAGTATTATGTAGCAATACATCCCCAAGTTTGTTCTCGTAGACTCAATGTTAACCCGTATGTATGATCAGTTCATCAGAAAAAGAAGAAGTTTTCTCCTGAGAAAGAGAATGCAATTGATGAGGAAGTAGAAAGTTGTTGCAGGCATGATTCATAGAGACTGTTAGATACGCAGATTGGGTTGCAAATTTAGTGTTGGTCCCAAAGTCAAATAATGACTGAAGAGTTTGCATTTATTTTACCGATTTAAATAAGGCATGTCCGAAGGATCCGTATCCCCTACCTGCCATTGACATGATTGTGGATGCGGCCTGCGGTTTTGAATTTCTTAGTATGCTAGACGATTTTAAAGGTTATAACAAGATTTTTATGCATTATGAGGACAAACTGTTTACATCTCTTATGACAAATAAAGACATTTTTTGCTATAAAGTTATGTCGTTCGGGTTAAAGAATGCTAGGGCCACCAATCAATGTCTAATGAATTTGATATTCAGGGATATGATCGGTAAATGTTTTGAAGTTTACATTGATGACATATTGATAAAAAGCCGAAAAGGGAATAATCACATACAATATATGAATGATTGCTTTAATATATTGAGAAAATATCGAATGAAATTGAATCCGTTTAAGTGCGCATTTTGTGTAAAAGGGGGGAAATTCCTTGGTTTTATGGTATCCGAAAGGAGGATCGAGATAAATCCTGATAAGATTACAACTATCCAGCAAATGACTTCTCCAAAGACTATCAGAGAAGTACAAAGATTAACGGGTCAATTAACATCATTAAATCGCTTTATTTCACGATCAGCGAAGAAAAGTTTGCCATTTTTTTGGGCATTGCACACAGCAGATCTCCTGAAATTGGATGACGAGTGCAGCATGGCTTTTGAAAGATTAAAAGAGTATCTGATCAAACCATCATTTATGTCCCCTCCATCTCCGGGGAACCGTTGTTTTGTATCTAGCAGTTTCTAAGGAAGCCGTGAGTGTCGCCTTAGTCAGAATTAATGACAAAGAGCACATGCCAGTGTATTAAGTGAGTAAGAAACTGCAAGGAGCGGAGTCCCACTATACAAATTTAGTAAAATTCGTTCTAGTTTTGATGGTAAAGTTGAGACATATTTTCAGGGTCATCATATCGCAGTATTGACTGATCAACCGATCAGGAGCGTGTTATTGAAAGTAGATGCCTTAGGCAGGTTGGCCAAGTGGAATATTGAGTTGGGACAATATCAAATCGAGTATGTCTCGCGACGAGCGTTAAAGTCGCAGGTTCTAGTGGATATCATAGTCCAAATGACTTGAGCAGAGGAGTTAGGTAATGAAGAGTATTGGGATGTATTTGTCGATTGATCAGTTTTAGCCGGGCGATCTGGCCTTGGTATTTACTTTAAAGAAAGGAAATCTAGGGAAGAGCATGAATATGTTGTAAAACTCCGCTTTTCCGCAACTAATAACGTTGCAGAGTATGAGGCGCTGATATTCAGTATTAATCTGGCGGTCGAGAATGGAATTGTTCGTTTACATGCCCACTCCAATTCACAGTTAATAGTGAATCAATTTTCGGATGTCTTTATTACGAAAGAGGATCACATGGTGTTATACCTAGAAAAATAGAAGGAAGCAGTAAAAAGTCTTAAGACATTCGCTCTCACTTATATCCCAAGAGAGGAGAATACTCGAGCGGATGGTCTTGCAAAGTCAACTACTATTTTAGAACTCTCGAATGAATCAATGATCACAACCATGATTCATTATCAGCCATCTATTAGCTTGACTGAAAAGTCGACCTCTGAGATCACAAATTTGGACTTCTCGAATTACACTTGGTTTTTATTAGATGCAGTAACCGATAAACCATCTTGGAAGGATGTTATCATCAATTATTTAATTTAAAGAAAATTGCCCTCCGATGAAGGGAAGGCCCGTAGGATAACGCAAAGGGCTACAAATTTCATATATGTGGATGAGAAATTATATAAGAAAAATTATGAGGACCTTATCTTCGATGTTTGTCCATTATTCATGCAAAAGCCGTTATGGAAGAAGTTCATGCTGGGGACTATGGTGACCATTCGACGGGTCGATCTTTGGCATTGAATGTTAAGAGGGCCGGATATTTTTGGCCAACAATTGTAAAAGATTGTGTGAACTTCGTTCGAAGCTGTTCCGCTTGCAGTTCCATTCGAACATGCATCATGTGCCGAGAGCGATTATGAAACCCTTACAAAAAACATGTCCTTTTGATACATGGGACATCGATATTTTGGGTCATTTTATGACCGCACCTAGCCAAATGAAATTATGTATTGTGGCCGTGGAACAATTTGTCCAAGTAGATAGAAGTTGAAGCCATGTCCCGAGTCTGAGAACAGGAAGATATAAATTTCCTTTGGAGATATATTATATGTCGATTTGGAATTCCCAGGATTTTGGTATCATATAACGGAACACAATTATCTGGGAATCGTGTAAATGAGTGGTGCGAGTGTTATGGTATTCAACATCAGTTTACATCTGTGGCACATCCAGAGATGAATGGGCTTACAGAGGTTATTAATCGCATCATTTTGCAGTAATTAAAAACAGGGATAGATCAATCCAAAGCCTCATGGGTAGATGAGTTGCATAATGTGATGTGGGCCTATCGGACATCACCGAGATCTACCAACGGATTTAGCCCATTTTCATTAGTATATGGCTATTAAGCAGTTTCTCCCGTAGAGGTGACTATTTTATCCGAGAGAGTCATCGCCTACCATGAAGTAATGAATGAGGACATGCGAAAGCTGGATCTTCTTTGTGTTGACGATATAAAAGAGAGAGCCGCCATACGAATGGAGTTCTATAAATAGCGCATGGCTAAAAGACATGATAAAGACTTGTGCCATGGGTTGTTAACAGTTGGGACTTAGTCCTAAAGAAAGTGGAAGTCTCGAAGCACGTTGGTAAGTTAGACCGAAAGTGGGAAGGTTCGTATAGAGTAACGGCAGTGGTGAGAGAATGAACATATAAGATTGCGAATATGAACGGGGAGGAGCTGCCACGCACTTGGCATATTTCTAATTTGAGTAAATATTATGTATAGACATGACTCTTAAATCTGTTTAAAATATAAATTTCCCTCGTTTTTATTGTCATATTCTGATTTGTAAGTATCTTTTTTGACGATATGAATTCAATCGACTAGGGGACTGGTAAGATAGTAGTAGGTTCATTGCATTTTAGTAGGATGGAGGATAGAATAAACATATATATACTGTTGGAATATGTCAAGGCGCCTGATTGATTATGTGACATCCAGTTTCGTACAGAGCATTTTTTCGTGGCAAACATGGTGCATTTTGGAACCGACTCCTCCATGACACGCCGATGAGCGTCGCACCCTCATCGAAGGCAGGTCCTTTCGTGATGCTGCGGTATTTTTTTATACCGGGATGCCATGGTGCAAGTTTATACCGTGATGCCACGGTGCAAGTTTAGACTGTGATGCCGCAGTATTTGTTTATGTAATGACCCTAATTTGGGCCTAGCTAATTTGGTAAAAACGTACTAAATAAAACGAAACGTTCGAGCGTAAACTAAAACATAATTCAAAAGCATTAAAGTCTAGTGACATAATTTTAGAGCATTCTCAAAGGACCGGACTCTATCACCGGACAACCGACGACCTCCTTCCTATGCCCTTCTCATACCAAGTCCACATTACCTACAAAATCTGTAAATCGATTACAATCTATTAAAGGAAACTTCACACGCACTATATACATCCTTCCATTCCTAAATAAACGTAAACAGACACGAAAGTCGTTTCATTTAATAGTATTCTTATTTTCTTCTTCTTATTTCTTTACCCTTATCATTCTTTTTCCCCCTCATCCCTTAAACTTTACTGTTTCCGAGTGTAACATGCTCGTTACATGTCCCACCCAAGCCAACCGTTAGCTGTTCGTTGACTCGACGGGTCGTATGCTTCCTTTCCCCAGGTGAGTACTTAGGTGCTACCCATTTTCTCACTCGGATCCGTTCTGGCCTTTCGTACGTATCTTTCAATTCTGGAACTTATCGTTCCCTTCATCAGGCATGCCATTCCTTTGGCTATTCGTGTACTAAGCACAATGCCGAGTTCGATCGGCGGTCCATCCTCCCTCACCCCGAGTCTTATTGACATTTATCTCATTCATTCGTGTCTTTTACTTTCTTTCTTATTAACCCTTCCTGTTTCCCTACGTCGGAACCTTCCCTTACTATATTGTATTCACTCCACTTACAGGTTACCGTAGACCATTCGTATCCTTTCTCTTTCACGATCCAACGTTGGAACGCGACGAAAAAAACCCTAATTTGATGTTTCCTCGATGAATTACTCTATATTTGAAATCCGCGATATAATGAGGTTTTTGGTTTAGGTTTTTTCGATAAATTATGAAATTCTGAAAATCCGCGATAATTTGTGGTTTTGGGTAAATCCGCGATGAATTTGTTGTCTTTGAAAATCCGCGATAATTTGGAGTTCTGAATTCCGCGGTAATTTTTGGGGTTTGTGGTTTTCCACGATATACTTGCAAGCTCGATTTTTCCCCGATAATTTTGTTCACTCAAAAATCCGCGAGGAATTTGAGTGCTGAAATCCCGCGATAATTTCGTGTTTTAGGGTTTTTCGAGGGTTTTTCGTGCCTAAGTGACAAATGACTTGGTTTTGGGCCTTTCCACCCTTAATTATAGACATTTTAACTTCCCTAAATTACATTTTGACCCCTCATTCCTTTTATTTGGACCCATCCATAATCTTTTGTCTCACTTTTCTTTCTTTTCGTTTCTTTTTCATCTTTCCTTCCCGTATCCCTTGTTATTCCTTATCTAGACCTTACCACTATATTTTCTCCCATCGTTCTAACATACATTTTTCCTAGGCTATTACAGTTTATACCGGGATGCCGCGGTGCAAGTTTATACCGAGATAACCACGGCAGAATGCCGATGGGTTAGTGTGATTTATACGAATACGCAAGTGCTTCGTTATGAGTAAGATAATCTCGAGTTCAGATTTATACCCAGTGAGAATACAAGTTCGTCGAAAACATATTTCTATGAGTAATATTATATGCCGTTTGTGCAATAGAGATATCCTTGTTCACAGAATTCATGGCAAATTATCCTTGTCGGAGAAGTTATTATTAAACCACTTGGTTGCATCGTTATTTATCTATCATCCCCGAAGGGCTAAATTTGCAAGAAGATCAGACATTTTCGGTTGTGATTGGAATGACCGAGGGATAATCCTGCGATATCAACCCTCATTATTTGTGACCATATTCATGGTATTCACTTGAGTAAACGATCAAAATGGCCAAAGATTCGCCTTATGGTTTGAATTCAACAAATTTTCATGATTACTGGGGACTCCTACCTATGTTCGGAATTATCGTAAGAAAATCTATGATTATTTGGGACTCTTACCCACGTTCGGAATATCGTGGAAAATTATGGGGATGAAGACTTGAATATTATTATCAGTCGAGGTTTCGATCTCCCTAGCGGCAAAATATATGAGGCAACCCATCAAATCATGCCGAAGGATTATTTATCTCCAATAGGCGAACTAATCATATGAAAATTTATTACTATCTCAGAGGCTAAATTTTCCATTCGGATTATTTGGAGTTATATTTTTCCTTTTCTTAAAGACCTCAAAGAAATTAAAAAGGAAAGAAAGGAAACTTCAATATTATATACATGATGGGGAATACAAAAAGGGGGAGAGATTACAACAGTGAATAAACTATATTAAGAAGTTTATTTCTTCTTTTTCTAGGAACCTGAGCTTTCATCGGGTCCACTAAGGCACTTCCTTATTATCTTGATCGTCGGGGGAGGAGGATTAAGATCCTCAAGAAACTCTACATCAGTTAGTTTCCTCGGGAGCAAACCTGCCATTTCAGTCTCATGGCATTCCAGAGCTTCTATCACACTAGCGGGAACATATATGAGAGGATCATACTGAGTCATCACCTCACTCATGTGTTAAGAAGATCTGCCACGAGGGGGCGTACCGGTTACGGGATTAATGGAGCCAATCTTAGGAACGCGTCCGGTGGCGGCCCCTCTTCCGTGTCGATCTACTCCGATTAGCATTGCCTATATAAGTCTTTCTCCAGATTAAATTGGAGGGCTCCGAATGCATCCTGGGAGCAGTCTAGTTTCTCCACTGCTAGGACGTGCTCGAATTTTCTAGAGAGGCTGGGAGCTAACATCTCTTTCTCCTCCGGGGATAGTGATATGCCCAGAACTCTTTGAGTCTTGACACTCCTCCTCAAAAAGTACTTGAGGGACGTTTTTGAGCTAACCAATGCCGCCAGATTTCGGAAGGTGTGAGAATGAATAGTGTATTCCCAAATTAACTTCCGGAAGCAATCAATTAACTGTTGCGGCAGCCTAGCAACTCGAGTCCTGAGACCATCTACAATCTACTGGAGGGAATCGATCTTTAATTTCATCTCTTTGTTCTCTTCCTAGCTTTTCCGAGAGCTTTGTTATCAGCTGCATTGGCATCCTTGGCCTTTTTCAGCTTTGCGTTGGTCTCAGTTCGGGTTTCTTCCAGCTTGTCCTGGGCGTATGTGTGATTCACCTTCAGGGTGCTTATGGACTTGTCGAGACCATGCTTCTTTCCAATGAACAGGGCTTTGCACTCTGTCAAGTCGCTGCGATGGGCTCATGTTAAAGCCTCAATCGCCTTAATGTGTTCTGCCCTAAGCGCTGCCATATCTTGCTCATGCTTCTCCCACTGGTTTTGGATTAACTTCTCTGCGGCCTTTTTTGTATGCTCCCCGATGATATCTTGGTAGTCGAGCTCTGAATGCCTGAGCATACAGTATTCCCCAACATACAGTATTCCCTAACTGCAGCCACGGTACCCAGTTCTACGAGTGTCCGCTCCATCTGAAAGAAAATCAAGAATTATCAGCATATATAAATCAAATGGGGGCAAATAATTTTTAAGTAATAATGGTCAGTGTTATTACAAACCTCTCCCCCCATACGACGTATCATTGCAGCGTGGCCCATCAACCGGCTAAAGTCAGTAAATATTGTGTGGTCATCCCGACCATGCGGTGGCATCTCGGGATTCCGGTCAAAGTAGTTCATGGCCGGTGGGTTGGAAACTTTGTCAGACTTTGGGATCCGAATGGCCACTCCGTCTTTCATCAATACAAAACCGACCAAACGTCCCATCTCAAGTTATTCCTTCATGGTGAGTTTCGGGATATCCCTTATCCGGAAGGCGTCGAGGAATTCAGCATTCAACCCAATCTTCCCAATCGGCTCCGGCAACTCCAGAAGAGATGGGCCTTCCGCCATCCTTTTTCCATTGTCCGAACGGTTTTCCTGTGTTACTTCACCCTCCGGACGGGTCCCTTGCACCACCTCCTCTACCGACGGGTCTATCGGTTGACCCCTGCTTATTTCTCCCTACTCGTCATCCCCAATGATGTCGACTAGTGCCTCGACAAAATCATACATCCCCGTCCAGATTGAGCTCCAATTGTCGAGACACAGAAGTCGGATCTTCAGTATTCATAAGGACTTCCGCCATCGGTGCATTTTCTCCTTGCTGTGGATATTCCACTATCATAGGAGGTTTCGGGGGAGTAGTAGGCCTGACTTCGTCATTTTGCGACACCGTTTCTTGTAAACTTAGTGCCAGCTCGACCGTTGCAGTGCGGTTACGAGCCCCCGGTGCCATCTCGAATATGAGGTCGTCTTCCTCATATTTTATCTGCAAAACAAGCAAGTTGTGTAATTTGATACAGTGCGAAGATTATAAAACATGTCTATGTTTATATAAAAGGGTTTTTCCTATTGAAAAAAATTTATAGCGACGGTTCAGGTATGAGTGCATGGAACATGTACCTAATAACTCCCTACTAAAATGGGCAGGGATCGGAAGCAGGCCAAAGGGACCAAGATCGGGGAATAGAACAGAGTCTTCGCAGTCCAGTCTGCATCGTCGATGTAGCACAATCGAGAAGCACCTTTTATAAAGGCCTTGGAATTGTTGCCCGCGAAATGGAGAAATAATATTCCAGGAAGAATGGTTCCCCTTCGACGGGGAACCGCCAAGGAAGGTTGATTATGGACAGCCTAGTAGTCCCACACAGGTTACAAAAAAGAAATGCTTTTTCCAATCATGATTCGACTGGTTAGTAGAAAAAGGAAAGGGACTCTTTTGATGCCTCAGGCGGAATAATATACAACTCTGGGCACCTTAATGGTTAGCGGCACTAATTTGGAAGAAACAATCGATGGTCAAGGCGATACGACTTGTTTCCATGAAAATGATAAAGACGGTTACCAAGGAGATTGAATTCGGGTTCAGCTGGTAAAGATGAATTTTGAGGTGAGCTAAGAGTTTTATGATGAAAAGGTGAAGTGGAAAGCGGAGCCCACACTCTAGGTATTCAAGGAAAATATGTGAGTAGCCACCGGTAGACACAAAATCCGATCATCGGGTCGTGGCTGATAGAGAACACACTCGGAAGGGAGGAGGTATTCCTCCACGATGGATTTCCTCTTTCGAGCATGCATAATATAAGGTTGGTCGAAAGATTTAAGGGCTTTAACTGCGGAACTCTAGGGATCGAGAGTATTTTTAAGATGGGCGATNGCTAAGGGAGGCTCGTACGACTTCGCCGGACCACGCTTCTGACAAGGCTGTCGAAGGTTGTCGTTGCATGTGAGGAATATGGATTGCCCGAAGCAGGGCCTGTAAGGTGTGGACCGATCGGTCTTGGCGCACGGGAGAAGCTGGGCCCTATCTATCGGGACCGATCGTTATAAATGCCGATCGGGCCACCTAGCCTAGATGGGCCACTCATTCATGTGGGCTGGATCTGGGCCTCCAAGTTCGGCTTACGTTGTTTGGGATCCTCTGATCAAGCTTGGTCCAGATCATGTCCGAGGTACCGGGTTCCGGGGATCTCACCACACGTGATAGATAAACCTCGATCGTGAACTCACTATTACAAGAAGAATATGAAACAATATGATATGCTATGGATTGATCTAATTGTTTTTATGAGACTTACTATTTATTGAGTCCATAATAGGATCTAAAGGGTCGTGGATCATTTGGATTGTTACAACCTCTAACAGATGGTTTGAAATTGATTCTAAAAGAACCCATTTCACCAAGTGGTGCTAAATTTTCCCTTTTTCGAATGGCTCCAGCTCCAAATGGGTATTTCAGGATAAGACTCCAGTGGCTAGTTAATTCGCCATAAAGCTCGCTTAATCGGTTTGGGCACTTCTCAGTAGGCTGGACTTGACTAGGAAATATTATATTGAATATTCTACAATATTATCTTTCCATGTATTTGACCGCATCTTCTATATATTTAGTTAACAAAATATATTTGCACATCTTCTTCTATATATATCACCATCATAATATATCTTTGTATATTCTTCTATATATGCGACCAACAAAATATATCTAAATATCTTATTTCATAAATAACATGGGTCAATTAAAGAAATATATTTCCCCTTCGATATTCTTGAATTCCGATCCAAGTCTAATCCAACTGCTATCAAATAGATTCATCACAATTGTCTCATTGGTATCCTTTTGTTAAAGATAAAACTAATCTCATCATGGTAATAGGACGATAATCTGGAAGATTCAAGAGGCACGAGAATAATCGAAGGATGTCAATAAATGGAGAATTATCAAAATAAGGAAGAAATCATTCAATCTTCAATCGTATTTAATAAGGGCTGCTAAATAGCTAATTGCCTTGTTTGTCACTTTGTTCTCTCTTTAAATTATCATTCATTTGTATCAAACCATTATCCTTTCGAAACATTGATTAATTGTCTTGAATTATTGAGTGACCTTGTGTGAAACTTCAATTGGCATCGGAGCTAGGTTCTACTTTGAGGAAATGTTTGAATTTTTGTTTCACGACTTGATTCAACATATAAATTACTTTCATCGACAATATTCCCAAGTTCAATGGGAAAGATTATGTTCTTTGGTCTCTGAAGATGAAAGCTACACTTCAAGCTTCAAAATTATGGAATGTGGTTCAAACTGGTACAAACCGAATTCAACCAGCAAACAATGAATTTGCTGCAACATGGAATAGATATGATGAACTTGTTGCACGTCATTTACAAGCAATTTCTTCACTCTATGCAACATTGGATGATGAAGTGATGGCTAGAATTCTCACATGTGACACACCAAAAAAAATTTGGGATAAGCTAAAAGAGGAATTTGAGGACGATGAATGGACAAAGAAAGTAGCTATCAACAATCTTGAAGTTGAATATGATTCTCTTAAAATAATGGAGAATGAACATGTCAAGGAATACATTGATAGACTATCTTGTATCTTCAACTAGCTACGCCTACTTGGTGAAACAATCTCAAATATCAAGGTTATAAAAAAAATTATGAGATCTGTCATTGAAAAATTAGAACTCAAAATTTCTGTCTTGGAAATGTTGGAAACAACCTTCCCTTTCACTCCCACATGCAATCAGATTTACCGAGAAAAGGTAGCCAAGAACTTCTGACAATTGTTTCTGATTTCATATGTGGTTTCAATGGTTTGAGAATGAGACTTTTACAACTAAACCGGAGTAAACCCGGAGAAAAACCTCGGGATCGATATATCGATCCAATTCATTAATACTCAGGTTTAGTTTTACAAGAATGAAGAACATATTACAAAGCAGAAGAATATGGGAATTTGATTCTGATCCTCTTCCTCATCAAGATGCCCAATTTGTGTTCTGGCGCTCTTCTAGATCCGATTAGTGTGTTGTGCCCAAGGCTCGGGTACGATTTCTCCCTTATTCTCCTCTCTAATTTTAGTAGCAACTTTCTCCTGTTTAATCACTAGTGTCTTCACCTTATATCTTCATAGTTCTGGCAGTTGGGGAGAGTAGTTATAGAATCGTGAATACGATTCTTTCTTTCAGCCAGCGTCTTTCGTTTCTTTCTTACTTAAAAGGTGTAAAAACGTCTTTTATGATTTCAGCACTTTTTCTCCTTCCAGTTTGGACGCGTGCCTCCCATCTAACTCAGGTCTACTTCCATCACCGCTTAGCCTGCACCAAAGGAAAAGGAAATAACAGAGAAGTTAAGCACACAGAGGTTAAGTTAAGTTTTCTGTATCTCTCTTCTCTCTTCCCTGTATTTCTGTTTGCTTTAACATTCTTCCCCTCAGGTTTTGCGTTGATGGTTTTGGTGAATCCTTGACTAGATCTGGCCTGAAAGGAGCAAACCAGCCCCTTGTGCACCGATCTTCAGTTTATTTCCAGGTATGACTTTAGTGAACATGTCTGCTATGTCTGCTATGGCTTCTCGTATCCGGTGAGTCTTGATGTCTATGTGCTTTGTTCTGCTATGGAAAGTCAAGTTTTTACTGAGATCTATCGTGCTCTGATTGTCACAAAGTAGTTTTGATTCTGAGCAATTAAGCCTTAGCTCCTTTGTGAGTCTCGATATCCAAAGCAGTTCTTTAGCGGTCTCGGTTAGAGCCATGTATTCCGCCATAGTGGAGGATAGAGTCGTTGTCCTTTGGAGTCTAGATTACCACGATACAGCTCCTTCCGACATGGTTACCACATAGCATGTGGTAGATCTCCTTGTGTCCAGATCTCCGGCTAGGTCGGAATCTGAGAAGGCCTTAATGTCCATCAATTCTTTGTCTTCTTTGTAAGTCAAACATATGTCTCTTGTTCCAACCAGGTACCTCATCAGCCACTTGATTCCCTCCCAATGTGTCCTCCCGATATTACTCATGAATTGACTTAGGATAGTTATGGGGTAGGCTATGACTGGTCTGATAGACACCATTAGGTACATTATGGATCCAACTACTGAGCTATAAGGTACTCTCTCCATGTCTGCGAGTTCAACATCTAATTTAAGACAATTTTCCTTGGACAACACAATTGGGTTAGGGAGTTGAGTCGTCAATGCTTTGGCTCCATCCATGTTGAACCGTTTTAGAATTCTATCAATATAAGTTCTTTGTGAGATGGTCAGTGCTTTATTTTCTCTATCTCTTGTTATGTGTATGCCTAGAATCCTTTAGACGGCTCCAAGGTCTTTCATCTCAAAGGAGGTAGCCAACTTTTCCTTTAGGGTTTTGATTGATTCTTTTGATGTTCCTGGAATTAAAAGGTCATCAACATATAACAATATAATTATAAATTTACCATATCCCTTGGTTTTGTAGTAAGCATAGTGATCACTTTCCATTCTTTTGAAATTTTCTTGAGTCATAAAAGAGTCAAATCTCTTATTTCACATCTTATGGGCTTGCTTTAGTCCATAAATGCTTCTATTTAGTTCACACCAAATCCAACTTCTCTTTGACTTCAAAACCTAGTGGTTGCTTCATGTAGATTGTTTCATTTAAGTAGCCATTTATGAATACTGTTTTTACATCCATCTACTTTAGTTCGAGGTATATGTGAGCCACTATAGCTAGTAATATTATGATCGTATTGAATTTAACAACCGGTGAGAATATTTCATCAAAGTACACACCCTTTTGTTGTCTAAAACCTTTCACCACCAGTCTAGCCTTATATCTGATGGTGTCATCTGATTCTTACTTCAATTTGAATATCCATTTATTTTCTACAACCTTTTTACCAACCGACAGTCTTTTTAGCTCATAGGTTTTGTTGTGCTTTAGTGATTTGATCTCTTCTTTAATAGCATGTAACCATTTGCTGCTTTGAGAAGATTTAATTGCTTCATAATATGATTCAGGTTCTCCTTCTTCAGTTACCATAACATAATATGAGGATGGATACCTTGAAGAATGCCTCTGATCCTTCTAGTTTCAGGTTCTGAATAATTTTCAGAATCTGACTCCAATTCAATTGCATCATTAGTTATATTTATTGGTTCCTTCTCTAAAGTTTCTCTGATTTGAACTTCGTTTGTATCAGGTTCTAGATTCTCAATTTACGATGCTTCTAGGAATTCAGGTAGTGTGCCATCCTTACATCCACGTATGTACATTTCTCTGCCCATTTTTATTTCTGAGATGTCATTATTCACTCCAATTTTGCTCAAGTCTTGAATAGTTTGATCCTAAAAAAAGACAGCATCCCTGGATCTGAAAATCTTCTCGGTTTTTTGATCCCAGAACTTATAACCAAATTTGTTATCTCCATATCCTATGAAAATACAATCTTCTGCATGGTCATCAAGTTTCTTCCTAGTTTCTTTTGGAATGAGCACGAATGCCCTGCAACCAAAAGTCCTTAAATATTTAAGTTTAGGACACTTACCTGACCATACACTTTCTAGAGTTTTTAATTCAATGCTGGTAGCTAGAGATCGGTTGACTAAATAGCAAGCCACTTCTAAAGCTTCAGCCCAGAAAAACTTGCTTAGCCTAGAGGTCTTCAATAAGCATCTCACTTTGTTCAAGAGTGTTCTATTGAACCTCTCCACAGTCCCATTGTGTTGGGGTGTCCTTGGCACAGTGAGTTCGTGCATGATGCCTTGAGATTTTCAAAAACAATTAAATTGTCCTCTATTATCCATTCTAAGAATTTAAAATTTCTTCCCATTTTCTTCATAGTTGAGGTGAATGGCTGCTTTGATCGTTTCCCACAAATGCATTCTTTACAAACTTGTTCTTATTTTCTTCCCTTAATGTGAATCAAGCCATCCTTCTTTAATTTTTCTAGACCAGCCTGCGAGATATGCCCCATTCTTTTATGCAATAGATGAAATAAGTCAGTTTTGTTCATTGTATTGATATGTCCAGGTTGAGGCACCAATGTGATCTTATAAAGTGTGTCATCTAGTCTTGCTTCAGCAATAGGATTCCCATCCTTTACCAGTTTACCACACTGATTGTAAGTTTGACTTAAAAAAACCATCTATGTCTACTATAGATGTAGATAGTATGTTGGTTCTAAGGTCTGGTATGTGTCTCACGTCCCTTAGAATAAGTTTGTGACCTTCCTTTGTCATTGTTTCCACTGTACCAATTCCTTTAACAGATGCATAAGTGTGATTTCCCATTATCACAGTGCCACGTATTCCTTTAGTATAAGAGGTAAACCAGTCCATCCTTGGTGTAGCATGATAGGAGGCACCCGAGTATATTATCCACACGATTCCTTGATCAATAGATTTACTTTCGGGATTCTGAAGTGTAGATACAACTAGGATCTCCTCTTGGTTAGTGGTTGCAGTAGGTTAGCCCTCTTTGATTTTCTTCCAAAACCATAAGTAATTCTTAAGATGTCATACCTTTCCACACCAATTGCAACTTCTAGTTTCCTTTTGATTATTTTCAGACATCCATTATTCCTTATATTTTTGCTTTTTCTTGTAGCTCTTCTTGGTGAAGTTCTCGCCCTTATCCTAAGTCTCATAATTCACCACAGCAAGTGTCTCTTTCACAACCGAAACAATCACTTCATCTCTTCTTAGGCCTTCGTTGATCATGCATTCTTTAACCACTTCTAGTTTTAGTTCACCCTTAGAAATAGAAGAATTAATAGATATCACAGTGGAATCCCAGGAATCTGGGAGAGTGCCAATCAACATACGTGCAAGAACCTTATCCTCAAGTACGCAATCTGTTTCAACCAATTTATTCACTATTTTTTGGAACAATCCAAGATGATCAGTCATAGGAAAACCTTCTTTGAACCTTAGCCTCACCAGTCTTTTGAAAAGAAATCATTGGGACTGTGTAGACTTTGGTTCAAAGATATTCTCGAGTTTTTCCCACATGATTTTTGCAACTGTTTCCTTGGCAACATGATGGTAGTTGGCGCTATCAATCCATTGATGAACAAAGCATAAGTTCTGGATATGTTTTATATCTCAGTCTTCTTGCTTGTATTTTTCAGGCTTCTTATCTCCGAATTTCACTGGCTCATATAGGAATCTGCAGAACAACAAATCTTGCATCCTATTCTTCCACTGCGGATAGTTCTTGGATGTGAGTTTTATCATGGAGTAAGGTTCTCTAGCCATACCTTTCTGGATAGTATTCCAGGTGAGTGTAGAGTCTAATCTTGGAGTAATTTCTTGATTATCTTGATCTTTGGTCTCCTCTTTATGTTCTTGTTTGATTTCGGCATGTGTTTCGACCTGCATGGTCCACCAGTTGTTAGAAACACCTTCCCTTTCACTCCCAAATGCAATCAAATTTACCGAGAACAGGTAGCCAAGAACTTCCGAAAATTGTTTCTGATTTCAAATGTGGTTTCAATGGTTTGAGAACAAGAATTTTACGAGGAAACTGGAGTAAACCCGGAGGAAAACCTCGGGATCGATATATCTATCCAATTCACTAATACTCAGGTTTAGTTTTACAAGAATGAAGAACATATTACAAAGCATAAGAATATGGGAATTTGATTTTGATCCTCTTGCTCATCAAGATGCCCAATTTGTGTTCTGGCGCTCTTCTGGATCCGATCAGTGTGTTGTGTCCCAGGCTCGGGTACGATTTCTCCCTTATTCACCTCTCTTATTTTATTAGCAACTCTCTCCTGTTTAATCGCTGGTGTCTTCACCTTATCTCTTCAGAGTTCTGGTAGTTGGGGAGAGCAGTTATAGAATTGTGAATGCGATTCTTTCTCTCAGTCAGTGTCTTTCATTTCTTTCTTACTTAAAAGTCGTTTTTTACTCTTTTTATGATTTCAACACTTTTTCTCCTTCTAGTTTGGACGCGTGCCTCCCATCCAACTCAGGTCTCCTTCCAATTGTGAGTGCTAGGCAACTCAACTAAAAGGTCACAATAAGAAAAAGTTTTAGCTTAAAGAAATAATTTAATAAGGAGACAACGGCCACTCAAAACTAAGTCTATGAGAAGACCCTCTATCATTTAGTTCAAACATGAAGCAACAAAACATAACAAGATGTAAAAGAGGCAATGACCCATAGACTCCGGGACCAACATACGACCATCTCCACCTCTATGCTCAAGGCTAATCTCCACCTACAAAATCAGTAAAGCGGTCAAGGTCAAAAAATTTAAATATAACATGTAGACTTTTCTTAGTAAATCTTTAGAATACTCTTCCTTGAAACCCTCACTATTCTCTCGTGGTTCCTTTACTTCATTTTGTCGAATTTTTACATACCCGGTACCATGTCTTGCCCAAGACTTCTCCTTGAGGGTCGGATCTTGAGGAGCGATCGCCGGGGTTTTACATGTCCTAGAACATTTCCCGTCCAAGCCGACCTCTTCTCGAGGGTTGGATCTCGATGAACCATCTTTGCTTCCCTAACCTTGATCAATTCTGGCTTCCTCTAGTAACATTATTTTATCTTACATGTGGCATGTCTTGCCTTGTGGCTCACGTGTACAAGTAAAGTGCCAATTTCATGCATCCAATTCCCATGAGTCTTAACTTATCTTCTTTAATTGCAACTCTAGGTACCTCTCCCGTTGGGCGTACGAGCCCGTCGACGTATCCCACACTTTTATTTTAACTCTTTTGAGAGCAAAACCGAGCCTTCTTTATTTCACTACTCGTCTCCCAAGCTAAGTGTCTGGGAGGATCTCGATATCCATTTCTACTTCCCCTGCCTTGGTCGTCCCTTTAGTTCCTTAGGGAACACATCCTCAAACTCACAAATTACCGGGATTGTTCCGAAGGGTGTCCCCTTAGGATATCAATCCATCAAGGCACGCCCTACATGTGTTGATCGTGTCCTTAGCATGATACTGGGTTCGGTGTTTCCACCTTACCTCAATCTTCCTTTTTTTATTCATTCACTTCTTACAATGATATTCTAGTCTCTTCGTACACTTGAACTTTCCTTTAATCTATTGTGCTCACTTCGCTTAGCTGATTGATCCTCACGCTCTATAATTCCCATGGGTTTCATGTATTCACGAAATATCTTATTATACTTGTCATATGACATTATATCATTATGACGTTCATTGTTACTTCTTATTTTACTATATATTTGTGATATCCCCTTTTCGACATGTTACGTAGCTTATTCACGACATGTTACTGTATATTTGTGCTATCACTCTAAATCCACAATGAATTACAATTCCTACAAAAATCACTGATGAATTCGTTCTTATGCCTTCCGCAATGAATTTACACATTTTCGCTATGAATTGTGATGCTTTTCCAAATTCTTGATGAATTTCCTCCAATTCGTCGTGAGTTTTCTCCTAAGGTCCATTCATAAGACTTTTCGTGTCAAATGATCTTCCTTCAACTTTTCATACCCCTATTTATTGACATTTTATCTTACCCAAATGACCCTTTCACCGTCACTTCTTTAGAATTGCACCTTACTCCTTATATGGTTTTAGTTCTTACGGAAATGCGATGAATGCTAACATGTCGTATCCTTGGTTCTGCGGCAATACTTTGGGTCGTTACAATATTGGATAGTGATATTACCCAGGGGTATGTACGTCATTATGATACCCCCGAGGCTCATAAGGCACAATTTTATGGTATTTCAGTTTCTATTTTTATTACGAGATGACGAAGTTTCAAGAGTATTTTTGTAATTTTGACATCTCAGACCCATGTATCAATGATCCTGATAATGCTTTGAGAAATTTTGGCCTGAACCACGATAGGGGTATTTCCTAATTTGGCACCCGGAGAACACATCGATGAAGTTTTATGATACTTTGGGGTATTTTCCTAAGTGTTGGGAGATCAAGAATTGATCAACGGTATTCAACTGTATTTTCTAGTATTTTTTCAGCAGTACGCGATATCACCGGTCAATCAAGGCGTAATTCAAAAATCATGGGACGTCGCGACACTTATCTCGAAGAATTGGTGTTTCTAAGCGATTTAGGCTAACTTGACTAAGATTAGGCTTCTAGGCCTAAAATTGATCTATTGAGCCAGGTTCTTCTATAAATATAGGTCATTAGGCCCTAGAAAAGGTTCAGAATAGGGTTGTTACACGATCCGAACAGTTCTTGAACAATATGTATTAGACTTGTATGTAATCGTCTTTGCTTGTTCGAATAAAAATGTGAATATTGTTCTAATATTATTTTTGTTCGTTTATTATTTGAACGAACAAAAAAAATTTTGTAAACAAATTTGAACGTTCGTAAACAAATATATTATTTAATTAATTTTTATACTAATAAATTATTATAGTATTTAAATTTAAAAACATTTACAAAACTTTCTTATATTGTTAGTGGGATAGTATTTTTTTGTTTTGTGAAAGATAATTGTATGATTATATCTTTATTACTTTATTTTTTTGTGATTTTGTTTGTAAAACAACAAAATTTGATTTTTTTTTGTGAAGTTTGGACAAATAGTACAAACATGTTCGAACAAATAGTACAAACAATGTTCGAACAAGCTATTCGAACGAACATGAATATTCACTTAATAATTTGAACAATGTTCGAATATATTTTAACATTCAAATAAAATATGAACGAACATGAACACATTCGAATAAAAATATGAATGAACATGAACATATCGAGTTCGGTTCGTTCGAATCGAATAACCGCCCTAGTTAAGACTCTTGGCACGCATCCCATGGCAATGTTTTCTCGTGAACTTGCCTGGGACTCAGGAGAACATGTACTCCTAGTCATAGTCGCGACTTTTCGTTTCTATAAATAGCAAGTTTGTGTCTAACCACGACTTTATGTACTATTTCGTTGGTTACAAAGTTTCATATCTTATTTCGCGGAAGCAGACCCGCGAGTTATTGCTTAGTCGCGCGTTTTTGCACCTGATTTGTCTCGAGATTTTGTCTACTCGAGAGAACTTGGCCACTTGCGAGTTTTTGTTCTTGCCACTCGTGAGTTCTTGTTATCTCGGGCGCGACGGAGTGGAATTGATCGTTACTCGAACCGTTTTCATTCGTATTGCCGATATCTCTTGATTGTATTTGTACCCTTTGATTATTATAGTGAAAACCAATGTAGAGCTTCGCTCTCCCAAGGACGTAAGTCTATACATTGTGGGTTCAACCTCGTATATCGTTCATGTCCCGACAATTGAATTTAAGATAATAAAGGAAATTGATTGACTTAAAACCAATATTATAAAATATTTTTAGACAATATAAGATAGTAAGATCAAATCCCGATTTTTTGGTTCAGTCCTTCAAAATATAAACGGCCGATTTACTCATTTTTTGGTTCTAACTAGTTAGGTTAATAGATTTTCTTTTTTATTTTCTTTAACCATAACTAGATAGTTAGATGCCGATTTATATCAATTTTGGTTAATAAAAACTTATTAAAAATCATGAAAATAAAGTCATGAGTGTTTTAAAATTCGTTGCCAACCAGCATATCGGATGAGCCCCTACACCGGTATATCATATCAATATAACCAAATGAATTATATTATTAGTTTAGAGAAAATACACTATCATTTAAATCATTTCAAATTTTTAACTAGGCTCGGTCGGTTAACCTGTTTGATCGATCATTTTTATATACATAAATGCATCACCATTCAACTCAGAAAGAAAAAAAACTAAGTCAAATCATACTTGAATGTCAAAGGATAGCGTCAAGTGATATTCTTAAAATTGATATGACTAAATTTGATAAATTAATAAACTTCGAGGCAGACAATACCATTATGTGTAAACTATGTAGATTATTTTTGTCTCACTCAAAGTTTGGAGAGTAATTATGAACTTTGGTTATCAAATTTGACAAATTTTATAAATTTTAGGGCTCAATGGTGAAAAAAATTACAAGTTTGGAAACTAAAAATCCAAAAAATTGAGTATTAAATTTGTCAAAATCCTCAACTTTTGAAAACTAGGGATCATTTTCTCAATTAAAATCAAATGTTAAATATTTCTAAAATACAAAAATTTTATTTTTAAAAAACGTTAAATCAGACAAAAATATTTCTAATTTATTTAACACATATTTAAACCCTTATTTTTGGAAATATAATTTGGATACAAATAGTTTCGAGCATACAAAATATAACCACTCTAATACACAATCCTAATCAAAATAAAACCATGAAAACGAAACTCGATCAAACAACAAAAAATATCAAATACTACAAAAATACAAATATTTATTTACAAAAATAGAAATCAGATACAAAATATTTCAAATACTAAATCGTATCCAAAATACGAAATATCAAATATATCGAAAATACAAAAAAATGTATTTTAAAAATTATTAAATAATCTAAAACATTTCTACTATTTTTTACAAAAAATTAAACTCTTTGCTATCAGAAATATAAATCGAATCTAAATAAATTTTGAAAATAGAAAATACAACTAAACCCTAATATACAATCCTAACCGAAATTAAAACTATAAAAACGAAACCCGATCCAACAACTCCTAAACATAAATCGAACAATCATATAGTTAATTAATTATGATTGGTTTCTAAACCCTGAAAAAACCGAATCAACACTTAATCCTAAATAAATTTGTCAAAACTAAAATACAACAAACAAATTAAACTTAAACTACTTGTAAAGGGCAGCGAAAAGCCGAAAACAGAGAGACGTAGGGGCAGCGGTACCGGGGATTTGTTTTTCTATAGCAATGGTGTGGCAAGGTGTGAGATGAGGAGGGGGAATTTATTAACATGGTTTTTGAAATCCACCTCATATTATGAATAAAAAAATCAATAAAATATAGTGATGTCGGTTCAATCATAATAGAAATGTATCTCATGAAAAAAACAAATAAAATGACATTAATATATCATGCTTTTATTAATATAGAGATACATTAATAAAATTAATGTATCTCTACTTTGATATGATGTTCGGACGCGCCTAGGCACATGCTACACCCATATCCTTAACTAAATAACTATAATCATTTTTCGTAATAATTGATATTTTTAAATTACAAATTTTTACTTAAAAACATTTTATTATAGTTATTTCTTAACATATTAAATATTAAATTACTTAAAAACTAATATATTGTAATTGATATAGAGTTCCATAATATTAATTTTTAACATATAATATAATTTACGATCCTTAATTTATGATATTGCTATCTTTTTATTTATTATATCAACAATTCTTATTCTATAATTTTAATATTACACTTAAGATTTTCATTGTTCATATTCTAATGTTATATATATATATATATATATTCAAACATAATAGATGTTAAATCTATTTAAACAAAATATTCAGTGTCATATTAAACAAGAATTATTTCTGACACACTCACGACTGCTAAAATTCGAGTTTTTTGATGATTTTTTTGATGAATGTAGCACTTTCATTTGACGATTTTCTAAATTAACACTAAAATAATGTGACATATTAAAATAACAATTCTATATATATTATCACTGTTATAGTAATGAATGACATTTTGATTTGACTATTATTCAATAATTCAAATTGTAATAAATATTTATAAAAAACGGGAAATTAAAATAATGAGACCCACAGTTACTACATTAACTATAAATAATATATTTATATTATTAAAATTCTTAATTTTTTATATTACTGTCTTTATACAACCAATTAAGATGTAAATAATATATTTATCAGTGTTTTAAATCGAGCTAGTATTGATCAGTATTTAAAAAAATACCGATCGTTATGAGTTTTAAAACGGGTCGGATTGAATATATTATTGTGTAATTTGAGAATAAAAATATATGAATTAAGTAAATTTTTTAAATCTTAATTTTTGAATGTAAAACATCATAGATTCATAGTAACTTAAAAATTCGTAGATTTTTTTCAGGTTAATAGATTACTTTATTTATTATTTAATGTTATATCCGATATATTCGATACATATGAAATACCGGTGTATTGGAGTCATCCGATATATCGATTGTAGCATTTTTTAAAAACATTGATATTTTTTTCTATTTACCAATAAGTTGTATTTTAACATGATTATAGCTTGATTAACAAAATTATTTGATCATTTTTACTCTATTTTGTATGGTGAAATACAATTTTTAAAAGAAATTTATGATCAAAATTGAAATTGATCTAACCTTATTAAATGATTTTTTAGATAAAATATTATTAATGTATTACACGTGGTTTCACTATTATAATGAAATGTATTCAATTAAATTATTTATTATAATGTTTATAATGATTTACTTAAATTAATGAATAATTGTCAAATCTAAGTGTCATTCACTGTTAGAATTTGAATAAAAATACATTAGTGCTATTGTGCTATGTCAGAGAAATTCAGTAACACTTTTTATAATAAATACATGGACTCCTACAGTTGAATTTTTCCCATTTTTTTGACACTTGTAGCACTGTAAGAAAAGAACAATTTTTTAATGGATTTTTGTTATGAATATAGCACTGTCTATCTGACGATTTTCTAAACTAACACTGAAATAATATGATATATTAAAATAACACTAATATATATATTATCACTCTTGTAGCAGTGAATGACGTTTTGATCCGAATATTATTCAATAATTTAAATTATAGTAAATGCTTATATAAAAACGAGAAATTTAAAGTAATGGAATCCACAGTTGCTACATTTACTATAAATAATAGATTATATTATTCAAATTCTTAATTGTTTTATATTACTATGTTTATACAACCAAACTAGATGTAAATAATATATTTATCAGTGTTTTAAATCGAGCTAGTATTGATCGATATTTAAAAAAATACCGGTCGTTATGAGTTTTAAAACGAGTCGGATTGAATATATTATTGTGTAATTTGAGAAAAAAGATATATGAAGTAAGTAAATTTTTTAAATCTTATTTTTTGAATGTAAAACATCATAGATTCATAATAACTTAAAAATTCGTATATTTTTTTTCAGATCAATAGATTACTTTATTTATTATTTAATGTTATATCTAACAACTCGATACATATAAAATACTGGTGTATTGGAGTCATCCGATATATCGGTTGTACCAGTTTTTAAAACATTGATATTTATTGTTATTTACTAATAAGTTGTATTTTTAACATGATTATAGCTTGATTAACAAAATTATTATATCATTTTACCCTATTTTATGTGGTGAAATACACTTTTTATAATAAATTTATGATCAAAATTGAAATGGATTTAATTTTATTAAATGATTTTTTAGATAAAATATTATTAATGTAGTATATGTGTCTCACTGTTATAATGAAGTATATTCAATTAAATTAATAATTATAATGTTTATAATGATTTATTTAAATTAATAAATAATTGTCAAATTCAAGCGTCATTCACTGCTAGAAGATGAATAAAAAATACATTATTGTTATTGTGTTATATAGATTAAATTCAGTAATATTTCTGATAATAAATAGGTCTGATAATACTACAGTTGAATTTTTACTTTTTTTAATGAGATTAACTTTAAAATAATATGTAAAATATCAGTGACATATTGTAAATCACTAATCTAACAGTGACATTTTTTAATTAAATAATATATTTATTTTAATTAATCAAATCATCATATAATTAAATATACTAGAAAGTCTAGTCTGCAATTTATATAGATATAATGTTAGTTCAAAAATTAATTATAGTTTATAGTATAAATTTCAATTAATAATTATTTATAATTAAAATTTTGAAATCATTTATATTAAACGTTTTTCTTAAAAAATATCAAAAAGTTTTTATTTTTATAAATGTTTATTGTTTTAATAAAAAATAAATTTATTTATTTAAATTTACTTAGATATATAAATATTTATATATATAAACCAACTATTTCTTTTTATTAACATTCTAATTCATTATAATTAATTTCATTTTAATTATTGATAAACTTATTATTTCCATTAATCAATTACTACGTCTCTTCATCTTCCTAATCATTAATTCATCTTCTTAATTTTTAGTTTATTTTATTTAATGAAACAATAACTTTTTTTTTCGTTTTTATTTTTAAAAATTAGGTCGTTTCTATTAATTTAGAAACCGACCTCATATTTTTAAATTTAAAACATCAATTCAAAATGTCAATCAATTTTATATATATGATTAGAATTTTGTTCAATATTAAAAATGATAAATACAGAAAATACTCTTATTTTAATTATTATGGTAGCAGGAACAATCTTAACCTACCAAATTTCCTGCCAAAAATCTAGGACGCTAGGGCAGAGGGAAAATAATTGATTTTATTAAATATAATGAGCCCAACTTTCATTCTGTGTTACACCCCGCTCTATTCATGAAATAATAATAATAATTATTATTATTATAAAAATATTTTTTTATAGAAGAATTGCATCTATTTTACTTACTTATTGTCAATGTTTTAAGAGTTGATATATGGATATACTGAATATGTAAAGAAATAATAAAATAAATTAAGATATTTACCTAGAGATGATATATAATATTTTAAATCATTCTCAATTAATATTCTTCTTAATTACATCCCACTCTTATTTTCTCAATTAAAATCCACATCGATCGGTATTTTATTTAAATATCGATCAAATTGGTACGTCTTGAATTTCCAATATACCGAAACTTTAAAACATTGATTTTTGAAACAAATAAATTAAAAGTAAAAATAATAATAACTAATTGTTTTAATCTTACATAGAGTTGTCAATGTACATGTTAGTTGTGTTGGTGGATTACATTGCATAGTATGGCCCTATTATTAATGGGATCGTCCTGTGCAAGTTGTACCATGGGGGGTTTTAGAAAAGTGATTTATCAATATTTTCNTATTAAATTTGTCAAAATCCTCAACTTTTGAAAACTAGGGATCATTTTCTCAATTAAAATCAAATGTTAAATATTTCTAAAATACAAAAATTTTATTTTTAAAAAACGTTAAATCAGACAAAAATATTTCTAATTTATTTAACACATATTTAAACCCTTATTTTTGGAAATATAATTTGGATACAAATAGTTTCGAGCATACAAAATATAACCACTCTAATACACAATCCTAATCAAAATAAAACCATGAAAACGAAACTCGATCAAACAACAAAAAATATCAAATACTACAAAAATACAAATATTTATTTACAAAAATAGAAATCAGATACAAAATATTTCAAATACTAAATCGTATCCAAAATACGAAATATCAAATATATCGAAAATACAAAAAAATGTATTTTAAAAATTATTAAATAATCTAAAACATTTCTACTATTTTTTACAAAAAATTAAACTCTTTGCTATCAGAAATATAAATCGAATCTAAATAAATTTTGAAAATAGAAAATACAACTAAACCCTAATATACAATCCTAACCGAAATTAAAACTATAAAAACGAAACCCGATCCAACAACTCCTAAACATAAATCGAACAATCATATAGTTAATTAATTATGATTGGTTTCTAAACCCTGAAAAAACCGAATCAACACTTAATCCTAAATAAATTTGTCAAAACTAAAATACAACAAACAAATTAAACTTAAACTACTTGTAAAGGGCAGCGAAAAGCCGAAAACAGAGAGACGTAGGGGCAGCGGTACCGGGGATTTGTTTTTCTATAGCAATGGTGTGGCAAGGTGTGAGATGAGGAGGGGGAATTTATTAACATGGTTTTTGAAATCCACCTCATATTATGAATAAAAAAATCAATAAAATATAGTGATGTCGGTTCAATCATAATAGAAATGTATCTCATGAAAAAAACAAATAAAATGACATTAATATATCATGCTTTTATTAATATAGAGATACATTAATAAAAATTAATGTATCTCTACTTTGATATGATGTTAGTATTAAAATATGATGTTCGGACGCGCCTAGGCACATGCTACACCCATATCCTTAATTAAATAACTATTATCATTTTTCGTAATAATTGATATTTTTAAATTACTAATTATTACTTAAAAACATTTTATTATAGTTATTTCTTAACATATTAAATATTAAATTACTTAAAAACTAATATATTGTAATTGATATAGAGTTCCATAATATTAATTTTTAACATATAATATAATTTACAATCTTTAATTTATGATATTTTTATCTTTTTATTTATTATATCAACAATTCTTATTCTATAATTTTAATATTACACTTAAGATTTTCATTGTTCATATTCTAATGTTATATACTATATATATATATTCAAACATATAGTAGATGTTAAATCTATTTAAACAAAATATTCAGTGTCATATTAAAAAAGAATTATTTCTGACACACTCACTACGGCTAAAAATCGAGTTTTGAATGTAGCACTGTCATTTGATGATTTTCTAAATTAACACTGAAATAATGTGACATATTAAAATAACACTGATATATATATTATCACTGTTATAGTAGTGAATGACATTTTGATTTGACTATTATTCAATAATTCAAATTGTAATTAATATTTATAAAAAACGGGAAATTAAAATAATGAGACCCACAGTTACTACATTTAACTATAAATAATATATTTATATTATTAAAATTCTTAATTGTTTTATATTACTGTCTTTATACAACCAATTAAGATGTAAATAATATATTTATCAGTGTTTTAAATCGAGCTAGTATTGATCAGTATTTAAAAAAATACCGATCGTTATGAGTTTTAAAACGGGTCGTATTGAATATATTATTGTGTAATTTGAGAATAAAAAATATATGAATTAAGTAAATTTTTTAAATCTTATTTTTTGAATGTAAAACATCATAGATTAATAATAACTTAAAAATTCGTACATTTTTATCAGGTTAATAGATTACTTTATTTATTATTTAATGTTATATCTGACAACTCGATACATATAAAATACTGGTGTATTGGAGTCATCCGATATATCGATTGTATCAGTTTTTAAAACATTGATATTTATTGTTATTTACTAATAAGTTGTATTTTTAACATGATTATAGCTTGATTAACAAAATTATTATATCATTTTACCCTATTTTATGTGGTGAAATACACTTTTTATAATAAATTTATGATCAAAATTGAAATGGATTTAATTTTATTAAATGATTTTTTAGATAAAATATTATTAATGTAGTATACGTGTCTCACTGTTATAATGAAGTATATTCAATTAAATTAATAATTATAATGTTTATAATGATTTATTTAAATTAATAAATAATTATCGAATTCAAGCGTCATTCACTGCTAGAAGGTGAATAAAAAATACATCACTGTTATTGTGCTATATAGATTAAATTCAGTAATATTTTTGATAATAAATAGGTCTGATAATACTACAGTTGAATTTTTTCCTTTTTTAATGAGATTAACTTTAAAATAATATGTAAAATATCAATGACATATTGTAAATCACTAATCTAACAGTGATATTTTTTAATTAAATAATATATTTATTTTAATTAATCAAATCATCATATAATTAAATATACTAGAAAGTCTAGTATGCAATTTATATAGATATAATGTTAGTTCAAAAATTAATTATAATTTATAGTATAAATTTCAATTAATAATTATTTATAATTAAAATTTTGAAATCATTTATATTAAACGTTTTTCTTAAAAAATATCAAAATGTTTTTATTTTTTATAAATGTTTATTGTTTTAATAAAAAATAAATTTATTTATTTAAAACTACTTAGATATATTAATATTTATATATATAAACCAACTATTTCTTTTTATTAACATTCTAATTCATTATAATTAATTTCATTTTAATTATTGATAAACTTATTATTTCCATTAATCAATTACTACGTCTCTTCATCTTCCTAATCATTAATTCATCTTCTTAATTTTTAGTTTATTTTATTTAATGAAACAATACCTTTTTTCTCGTTTTAATTTTTAAAAATAATTTTTAAAAAAATTAGGTCGGTTTCTATTAATTTAGAAACCACCTCATATTTTTAAATTTAAAAAGTCAATTCAAAATGTCAATCACTGTTATATATATGATTAGAATTTTGTCAATGTTAAAAATAATAGATACAGAAAAACAGTGTTATTTTAATGATTATGGTAGCAGGAACAACCTTAACCTACCAAATTTCCTGCCAAAAATCTAGGACGCTAGGGCAGAGGGAAAATAATTGATTTTATTAAATATAATGAGCCCAACTTTCATTCTGTGTTACACCCCGCTCTATTCATGAAATAATAATAATTATTATTATTATTATAAAAATGTTTTTTTATAGAAGAATTGCATCTATTTTACTTACTTATTGTCAATGTTTTAAGAGTTGATATATGGATATACTGAATATGTAAAGAAATAATAAAATAAATTAAGATATTTACCTAGAGATGATATATAATATTTTAAATCATTCTCAATTAATATTCTTCTTAATTACATCCCACTCTTATTTTCTCAATTAAAATCCACATCGATCGGTATTTTATTTAAATATCGATCAAATTGGTACGTCTTGAATTTCCAATATACCGAAACTTTAAAACATTGATTTTTGAAACAAATAAATTAAAAGTAAAAATAATAATAACTAATTGTTTTAATCTTACATAGAGTTGTCAATGTACATGTTAGTTGTGTTGGTGGATTACATTGCATAGTATGGCCCTATTATTAATGGGATCGTCCTGTGCAAGTTGTACCATGGGGGGTTTTAGAAAAGTGATTTATCAATATTTTCCTTAATAGCCCATGTTATGCAATTTGAATTATTTGTATTTGCTGGTTCAAATAAAATATGAACATTTTTCAAAATTTAAAATATACAAAAACATAATTTTTATTATTCAATTGATTTATTCTAATTTAAAAGAAGTTTTCATCATTATACATCCTCATGATCCTATTTTATTTTTAAATTTTAAATAGCCGCTGATTATATTTAATTTTTTGCATTATTCTTAATAATGTGATGAATCTTAGTATTCATTAAATTCAAAAAGAATATATGTAAAGACATACCATGTGTGCTATGATGATGATATGATATGATATGATGTTGTACTATGTATATCCTACTGTTAACTCATATGAGGGGCAATCGAAATAAATTGAACATCTAGCAGTTGTGAATGCGATGGCTAGCTTTATGATTTATACCAATTTCTATGTAATGTCTAATATTCGCATTCAAAGACCCGTCAAATTAGGTTCCGAGGATTCAACACATCAATGTTGAATAATGTGAACATATCTCATCTACATTGTAAACCCAATGTTATAGCGTGTGTTCGAGTGATATTTTTCGAACAAAAAAATATGTTCATAATAAAGTGTTGATTGAATTTATTGCAATTTGTATTGCAAAAAATGTCAAGGTTAGGGTGAGTATTTAATACCGCATACATTATCATACTGAATACTAAAATATCAAATATCGAATTTTTAGAAAATTTTATACCGATTTCATTCCAATAAATTTTGGTGCCGATACCAAAAGAATAAATTATTTCGATATTTTTGTATCGGTACCAAAATATCGAAATTTAAATCACTTATGATTATGTTATGTTATAATTGTTAATTTATATTTTTAAATTTAAATGTAAAAACAATAACTTTGTACAAATTATTTGATACAATAATTAATACAAAATATAATGTCATCTCATTATTTTTAAGAACGAACATCATGTAAAATACATATGTTTTTGTAATAAGCACGCTCATAAACCATGTCTCATTATTTCTCTTGCAAATATTGTTATTTTTTTTTATTCTGTCTAGTCAAGCATCAATAATATGGTATGGATGCCCGACATATGTGGTACAAATAATGTGTGAAGAATATGAATACTAGGAAATATGGATGATATCAACTTTATATTTTTAATGTCCACGAGAGTATATATTTATTTTTTTATTTCACATCCTAACACTACACATATTTTCTAATATTTTAACACATTTTCCAATACCAAAAAATTGAAATAAAATTATCGTATTTATGGAGAATGATAGAACAATGGACAAATTATTATGAAGATAAACATATTATTGTTCCTAAGTCGAGAAATGATGCATACAAGTTATTTAGAGGATTCTTCTAGATTGTTTATTTGTAACCATGGGAAAATTATTGAGTATTTAGATTGAATTGCTTATTTGGTAGACAATTTGACTTAATAGAACTTGTAAAGAGGGTTCGATTAAATATTTATATTAAACAAAGTTAAAGTGTTAAATAACATGAGTTTTGAATGATCTAAAAATCAGCTAATATCTGACATCTTTCTAGGATTGCATATCGTCGACTATGGATGCCATAGTCGCATCAAGTAGTCTTTCGATTTCTACATCTTCTATTGTTGTAATAGTACAATTTTGATACTAATAGAGCATTATAGGGCTACGACCAAAGTAGTTTTTATCATATCTTTTACTTAAATATTTTCTATATAAAAAATATGATGTTTTTCCTAATCATTTTTTATCGAAATTATAGAGTCTGGTCGAAATTACGACGGGGAAGAGTGAACGAACGGGATTAATAGAAGGAACTCACATATTTAAAAGATTTGATCAAGTCAATATATGATAGGAATTTCCCCCTTATAAACCTAATTAATCCAACTTCTTTTTCCGATGTATGACAAATTCCAACATTTTTCGTATTATTTTTTTGAGAACTTGCAAAAAAAAAGAGTCTCTAATTTGATGTTTACTTATTTTTACATGCAGCAATAAAAAGATTCTACTATGTTATTAGGCGATAAGGCAGGGTATGTATTTCATAATTGCAAACAATAAAAGGAGAATTTGATTGGTTAATTCGATGGTAGAATTTTATCCAAAATATGCACTATTTATTAAACATTGTATTAACTTAATAATTTAAGGCATCAGCAAAGTTAAGCGTAAAATTGATGATACCTTTTGATATTGTAAATGTTGCTGAGTATTCATATAAAAAAGTTGGTACCTTTTGACAATTTCTTACAAAGTAAGAACCTCCATGCCAATTACTTGATCTTTGGGGAAAATTTTTCACCAAACATTGTCAGTCTCTTTAATATTTTAAAATAATATTGAAATTTTAAAAAACTAATATGTAATTTAATAAAATACCACTGAAATGATTGATTTCTAATTAAATTTTATAATTTTAAATCAAAAAGTAATTTATATTAAGTTTTAGAGGCTAAGATTTCCAAAAAATAATTATATAATATCCAACTGAGTTTTTTGAATATCTAGTAATTTCAAACATTTATCATTTTTTTATTAATTGTATATTAATAGCTAATATATAACTACTTTTTGAAACAATTGTATATTAGCATTGACATGAAATTTGTTACTAATATAGCAGTACTTTTTATAAAATATTTTCTCTTTTTTAACTTATCATGTACAATACATACTGTATAATTATTAGATGCATTCTCTCTCTTTTTAATAGTTCTTGTCTGTATATATTTAGTTGAAGAGTGTATGAACTGCTGCTTCTCGATGATTATTGACGGTGGGTATGAGAACCACTGCTGTTTCTCGGTGATTATTGATGGTGGCTATCTTCTGATACAAGATATAATATAGTTTTTAGTTTCTTTGAGGAAAACTTTGGATTCCATTATGTTTGGGAGCCTTGTGTTTTCTTATAGGTTAAGTTTGGTGGTTGATTATAACTTTTTGAGTTGAGTTTTTTGGCTTTTATTTTTTCTGTAAATTTGAATCTTATCTATATCTACTCGGATTTATTAGAACTAAAAAATTTGATTCCAAAAAATAAGGATTGCTCTATATATAATTTGGTGAGGAATAGAGAATTAAAAATGAGTGTTTCTCCTTCTTAGAACAGTTAAAATGAACATATTTTAAAAAGTGTCAGCTTTCTTTATTCAAGTACTGCTATATGTGTAAACATTTTCTCGTCACTGTTAATAAATCTATACTTCAAAATGTACCGTCTATAAAAAAATATATTAGATACTGACAGTGCAATACATATTTTTCTCCCAACCGTATCTTTAAAACTGTAATGAAATCACTTATTTTCATTTAATTGATCCAAATTAATGTTGTCACTGAAAATATTAAAAATAAAAGAATACATATCTTCTAAACTTTTAAAGTTATAATTTGAAATATACATAAAATTTAAAATCAATCTCATTCTATTGTTATATGTTAATAAATTTGCATTTTTAATATGATGGAATCATATTTGGAAAATTATATTAAACAATTGATAAACATCTATAATGATTTTTAATATAATCAAAATAATATTGTTGAAACTCAAAATAACATCATCTTTTGTTAATAAGTTGTTTTTTGTTTGAAGATGATTAACAGTAATATTAAATATCTTAACATAATAGAATCATAAAACATATATTATGATATTTAATAATGATGTATACATAAATAAGAATACTATTATTACTGTACACATAAATATTTAATAATACTATTAAATTCCTATTTCAATTTGTAATATATAAAATACATATGTTTT